>VKHI01000447.1:0-25857 GCA_015145745.1 Poterioochromonas sp. DS
TAGGAAAACAATAACACTTTCAAAGACATTAGACACTCACATATAAATAATAGAATTATATACAATTGCTTATGTCAATCATTTAAACAATTCATTTATACACTCAAAATCAACAATGAATAATAAGTAAATATTAATATAAATACAAAACAATATAATATGATATGATATGGTATGTTATAACACAATAACAATGCAATAGGTTCATGTTAACTTAATATTCTATCTACTTACTTGTCTATTTACCCTAATGTTCCAACAGAATGTGAACTCACATATTGTGTAATTGAATCAATGAGGGAATCAACCTTCATCAGATTTAATTACGAACAATACTTCGTTTGTCAATTAACTAATAGAACCTTTGCTTGTGATTAATCATCCTTTGCCTTTTACTTTAACGTAACTTTCTTTTCTCCCTAACTTTCTTAACTTGCCAACATTTTTAATCTAATGCTTTTCAAGCCGTACAATTAAAAGGTCGGTTTTTAACGAGGACTCGCTTATAGTCATAACTACTATGACGTCGAAGAAGAGTTAAGTGCTGATGAAGTTGAACTTCCCAGTTTCCAGGACTTTTACGAGATAATAAGAAAAGTGGGATGAGTTGACCGAGCTCACAGGTTTGGCAACTTGTCGTAGTTGACAAAAAGTGGCAAAGTGGACAAATGGCAGACAATGACAATGTCAAGAAGAGCATTATGTTTGTCTGGATCCTTTTCTTGACATTATCTGAGTGAGAAAGGACATTTCCTTACCGATAAGAACATCTTTCATATATTTTGATGAAATATCTGCGTTTTCTTTGCGATGATTCATCAGATCATCTTCTTTAAAGTAGTATCTAGTGTTTTTCAACACTACAATCTTGGCGTCGGAAAGAAATCTTGATTGTTGACTTATTTTGGTGATGTCGTCCACCTTATCAATGAGTCTTATCCAATTATTCCCATCAAAGTACCTCCGATTGGTGATTGTGGTGTGAAGAAACACCGGATATAGAAAAGAATGTAAAAGAGTGATTAAAGTTGTTCAATGGGTTGAGTTGGCAAAGCTTACAAGGTGACACCCTTGAGGGTATGCTAAATGAAATGAGTTGACGTTGACCAAGCTCACAAGTTTGGCAACTTGTCGTAGTTGACAAAAAATGACAAAGTGGACAAATTGGCAAACAATGGCAGTGTCAAGAAGAGATTGAGACGAGTCTGGAGTCCTCTTTTCTGACATTATCTGAGTGAAAAAGGACATTTCTTCACTATGATTGCTTATCGGTATTGTACGGGATTCCGGTGAAAGGTCGGTTTGCCGGTTAGGATCGCTTAAGCTCATACGTCGCCAAAATAACTATTCTAAATTTTACTTTCTATATTATGCAGAATATTTAAGTATATACAGGAGTGGAGAGGTATAAATGGTAAAATAAAGATATATAATCATTAAAAAAAACTTAATGGTCTTAAAACAGGGTTCTATGTTGTCCCAAAACTCTACGATTTTAATTTACACAACAACAACACGACAAACTATACCGCGCAAGCATCACTTTAAATATCTTACACAATATAGTAAATAGTTTGCGCGAATCTTAACCAAAAGCATGAAAAATTACTTCTCCAGATTTAAATTGTAAAAATAAAGGAGTTGCGTAAAACGCACGCTCCTGCAATCAAAAATTATTCCATTGAACGAAGGTTTCCCCCCGATCAGCCATAGTCGGACACCTTAGGGTTGCCCCAGTGCAATGATGCCCTTCTACAGCGGTCAGCGAAATGCCTGAGCTTCGCCGAACCATGAACAGGTAAGTTACTCCTAATGCCCGGCAGAGCTTGCAATACTTCAACGATAGTGATTGCATAAGCAAACCGCAAGATTGTATTTAAGTAAATCTAAGTTAAGTATTTCCTTAAATCATAAGTAGTCCATCAAACAAAAATTGGCGATTGGAACTCCAAGTAATATGACTGATCTTCGAAGCATCGACCTGATTATAGGATATGGTTCAATCATTGGTCAACAAGATATCTATTTCAACCTTCATTTGTTAATGAGCAAGTATGAATGGGATGAAAAAATAACATATTCGAATCTATTAAAATTAAAGTATTCAATAGATTTTGAGTATCATCATGTTCTTTCCATGGATCAAAAATTACATTTCAATTCAACATTAACTAATTTTTATCATTTCCATGAAAAATTTTCAAAAGAGTTATTAAATGAAACATTTTTAACAAATTATATTTCATTAATACAATCAGCTGATATCTTTATCCAGAAAGAAATGCCGTACTTAAAACAATTTTTATCTAATTTAGAGACATGGTTATTATATTTATTAAATCATATTATTGAATTTTCAAAAGAAATACAATTATTCATACAACAGTTCTTTTTTACTTCATCTATCTCTATTTCTTGTTTCCGGATTTTATTAAAGACGAAAGAAGAACTTGATGAATTATTAGATGAATTACAAGCGGTTCGATCCATTGTTTTAGAGAAAGCTACAAATGGTGGTGTTTTGACTGGGAATGAACAGAATTCCCTGGATAATTACCTAATACCAGGAGCAAGAGAGACGTTCGAAGCATCAAAGAGTGTTCCTGTTGCACCTCTACCTACTTATAATCCTCAAGAGCATTTAACTGTTGTTGCTGAACCAAATTATCAAGTGGATAATTACGAGTGGTTTAATAATCCCTCTCTCGCTGAAGTCATCACACTGCCCCAAATTAACACTTCCTCGCCCAACGAGAGAGTGCTTCTGAGAGGTCAACCGCTAGCTGCCAATTCACCATTAGCTCGAAAGCTTACTTTACTACGTATGTCAAGTGCAAAACTGTCTCCCCATAATAATTCCCAGCCTTCAAGAGAACCAATCAATTCTCCTCCTCCAACACCTAGCAGTGCTAGTGACACGTACTCACTCGTTAAAACACAACCAAAGGAAGTACTAAGAATCATCGAGATGTTACAATCTGTCGAAGGTATAAATTGTAATTTCTTTATACCAATGAATGATCGTCAAGAGTCAAAGCTTTGTCCTGGTAAACTATTCATTCGCAATTATCTGCCAAAACCAACCACTAATACCATAACACTGAAAAAATATGATCCAACGACTGCAACATTAGAAATACATTTAAATTCATCTGAACTTCAAATTAATGTTATTTTAAGCTTTAATATTATGAATGAGATTGATCAAGCAAGGCAAGGCGTCGGTATGACTGTTCCATTACCTCGAGATCAGTTAATGAGTTCTTCATTTCATATCTCAATTAAAGAAAAACCTGAAGCATTATTATCAATAAATGATGTTCAACAGTTTATCACCTTCATTGATAATGATAAATCGAATAATACCGCTGAGTATGCAAAGAAATTGCCTTCTCACTATGTGATCTTCATTGTTCAAGCTCTTAATACGATCTTCCAGGAAGTGAATCGATTACATCAACAAAAGAAAGCTGATGCATTAGCAAATACAAATGCGATTCTTTCTAAGAGTATTATCGCTGCTGATAACAATAATAATCTTGCTTTCAGCCAGAGTAATGATAGTTGGCTCGGAGGAAGTATTGCCTCAGTGAGTCTAGACTTATCAGCACACGAAGAAAAGATTCGTGATCCTTTGGACCTTTCCAAGAAAGGTGGAGCTGCTGTTAATGCCTCAGTCGTTGACATCAACGAGAAGCTTGAGAACTATGACAAGAGGATGCGACAATCAAATTACAGCATGAAGTCATCGGTGACAGGAGTCTTACAAGAGCTCAATGATCCAACTGTGATTACTCTTCAAGCGTATTACTGGGTGAATGTTGTCGAATCTCGTTGGTTTCAAAATAAAAAGCATCGATTACTCTTAATGAAATCAGATCGTATGATTGATATGTATAAGATCCCAACGAACCATAATACGATGCTTACTATCAAACAATCATCCAATGCATCAGATCATTCTTTGGTCATAGCTAATCGTCTAGGAGTGAATAAACGATTGGAACTATTCAAACGATCAAAGTTTATCCCTTCTTTCCTAACTGAACTAGGATTTGTCTTTCAGGTCAGGCTTCATTGTTCAAATTTGAATATTTCTCTAATCCTTACCTCACAGAAAAATTATGCGATCGATGCGATTCGAACCGAAGAAGACCTGGAGGAAGAGAAAGAAGATCACAGTCTTGAAATATCGGTGGCAGGAAGGTAAGTGATATACAGTTCCAAGTTAACAGTGTGTTAGAAATCGATTATTCTGTAGTGCGAAGACAATATTCTTTGAGAATGCTGAATCAAGGAAACTCTTCTTGACTAAGATTCCTCGACCTAAATAATCTTTGTTATCATGACCTTTCATCGTTCGTTCCTTTGTATGCTTTAGTAGGTTTCTTTGTAGTCTATCTATAGAATAGAGAAGAGTATTTGTATCTGTTGTTTGACTCATAATAGCATATTGCGAGTATTATTATAGTATTATACCAATTTTGTGTTTAAACAATTTACAATTCAATGATCATCATATTTATGGGGTTTTCTATTTGTTTTCATTGATTATTATTTTTATTGAGGGAGAAAAAGACATTTAAAAATACTTCTTCAAGGAACAAGAAACCAAACCAGATCTAATTGTTATCATTTGACATCATTCATTCATTGAAACAAGAAAACAAAACAAAGAAACAGAAGAGATTTATTGAAAAGAGAAAAGAGGAGATTAGCTAATCATTGATATTGGATATGATCTATCATGATCCATGATCTGTGATCTCGTTTATCTGAATAAAGAGACGAAGTCATCGAGTTCAGCAGTGTGAGAACCTGTTGCACTGCCCAGAGGAATAGAACGAGGACGAAGAAGATCAACGATTAATACTATACGAGAATCATTCTCAGAATTATTAAATGCTCGATGTGGTTTACTATCATCAAATACAATTATTTGATTTAATTTGTGGTATTGAACCTATGGTAAGGTGTTAAGAGTCGTTGCAATAATATGAAGTTATTGTCACTTACCTCACCATCCACTAATAGACCACATGAACCTTCTTCAGGTAAAGTTAAACAAAGATGACATCTTAGGACATAATTGGCTAAATCCGCCCAACCAGTATGGCTTGATAACTAAGAAAAGAAAGATAACAAGAGGTACATCGGAGCAGTAGATATTCACTGACCTTAGTGCCTGGACCTAGCTTACTGAACAATGCTGTTCGCAGATTTGGCAAGCGCTTTAACAATTCGACTGTTTTAGGACATTGAGCACATGTTGATGGGACCCAAGACCTCTTGCTTTCCTCATATGCAGGGAAAGTGTGAACGAGAGGGAAAACAGTCCAATCCTTCGAATTATTGAAATCGTTGGGAAGTGAGAAATGATCTTCAGGCCAAGGAACCCACTGATAACCGAATTGATGAAGTGGGCAAAGAAAGAGGATAAATTTCACTTACCCGAGAGATTTTACTCATTTCTTCATAGATCATAGTTTGATTGTTATACAACAACTCTAACTCAGGGTAGATTTCCCTCCAATTGAAAAAGTTTCGACCAGAAGATTGTTCTGGATGGGTATCATCTTCATCAGCGATAGGAACACCTCGAACCACTTCAACACTATCCTTAGCTTCTCTACTTCCACCGGAACTAGACGGTCTACCTCTACCACTCGAGCATGGTCTCACAGAATCAGATGGGAGCATATTTAACATAGAGAAATCCATCTTCAAAAGATTTCAATAATCACTGTATCAAGTGTAAAGTATCCGTGACAAGGAAAGTTGTTGTTATGACAGTAACGATCAATTTTCTTAACATGCGCAAAACTTGGGAGAGCGAATTACGCCATAGGAGCGAAATTCACACATGGGCGGATAGAGGATCATGTAAAATAAAGAAATAGGATTTAATGAGTGCATGAATTTTATATGACTATGTTGAACTGTTGGATTATTCAGACTTTCTTCTCTTTTATCGTGTTCTTTGTCCTATATATCGATGCATTTCAAGGAGGAAGAGTTAGTAGTGGAAATGGCTTAAGGAAATTGGTGATGATGCCGACTTTACTTGTCCAGACCTCTGCTGAAATTCCTTCAGGTGACAAGAAGGAACAATTTCTGAAAACTTTGTCAACAACGGTTGCGACTGGATTAAAAAAGCCTGAAGATTATGTACTAGTATCTTTAAAGAAATCGGATGCGATAATGTTTGGAGGAAATTCTAAAGATCCAGCTGCCTTCTGTTATCTTGCATCCATCGGAAATATCAAGCCTGACATCAATCAAAGACTTGCCAAATCTATCTGTGATGTATTGAACAACCAGCTGGGAGTTCCACAAGACCGTGTATACATCCAATTCTTTGATTCTCAGGTATTCTTTGATCATTTCTCTGTTTGTGCGGTCTAAGGATTGGTTTAGGCTTCTAATTGGGGATATGATGGAAGTACTTTCTGAAAGTTCCTTTCCTACTTTTTCAGAGAAAAATCATATAAATATTTTTATATATTATTAATGAAACGCGCAAAACTTTTTCTGTGATTTTCTTTTTTGAAATATCTCCAATGCACAGCAAAATTGAATGAAAGCAATAGATTTTGATAGAAAAGTTTTAAGCATTTGAGCTATTAACCACTATTTCTCATACCATTAGCAATTCCATTGATCGTTATAAGTAAAGTATCTTGAAGGAAAGATCGTTCTTCTGATGTTAAATTCTTTTTCTCTTCATCTTCTCTTAATCGTTTTAATACTTCTGCTTGAATTACATTCAATGGATCAATGTAAGGATTACGAACTGCTAAACTTCGTAATAATAACTCATTTTGAGATTGTAAAGCGGTGTTACCCGAGACAGCCAACACCGACTCGGCAGTTTTCACCAATTTCTCTCTTAACTCTTGTCCTAACTTTCTCGATTCATTGTCTTCTACCAACTGAAGATCATAGTTTTGAGCAATGATTGAATCAGACTTGACTAAAATCATCTCTAATAAATCGACTAATGTGGAAAACCACGGCCACTTCGCAAACATCTCTTTCAAAACTGCAGGGTTCTCTCTCATCTGATTTTCAAATGCTTCTCCAACTCCTAGCCAAGTTGGTAAGTTTAATCTTGTTTGAGTCCATGCGAAGTTCCATGGAATAGCTCGTAATGACTCAACACCACCTTTAGGATTTCTTTTCGACGGACGAGAACCAACATTCAATCCTGCTAATTCTAATTCAGGCGTTGCTGTGCGGAAATATGGAACAAAGCGAGGTTCCTTTCGAACTACATCACGATATACGTCACAGGAGATTTCAGAAAGTTTCTCCATCATTGCAACCCATTCTGGCTTAACTTCTGGTCGATGGATAAATCGCTCAGACAAGACTCCTGCAGTAAAGAGATCAAATGTTCTCTCTGCAATCGCAACCTGTCCAAAGTTTTGTGTGATCATTTCTCCTTGTTCAGTAATGCGGAATCTACCATTAATAGTGCCAGGAGGATGAGCTAATATTGCTTTAAAGAGGGCAGGGTTTCCTCCTCTTCCTACAGTTCCTCCTTTACCATGGAAGAAGGTTAATTCAACGCCATGTTTCTTCGCAACATCGGTCATAGCAATTTGAGAGTTATACTGTGCCCATGAAGCTGCAATACGACCAGCATCCTTTGCTGAATCAGAGTATCCAACCATGATCTCTTGCTGGTTTTGGATTCTTCCGCGATATGAGGGAATAGAGAAAAGTGCATCAACAGTTTCCGGAGCTCGTTGTAAATCGTCTAAAGTTTCAAATAAAGGAACAACACGCATCAAAGGACCAACGCCTGCATCTTGCTGTAATAAAGTCACAGCAAGAATATCAGATGCCTGTTGACATTGAGAGATGACGTAAGCACCTAAAGACTCTCTTTCAATTTGTGCAGCAGCTTGAAAGGTTCTCAATGTATCAATAACGGTGGAGGAGAACCCTATCGCTTTATAATCAACATTTCTTGGAAGGAGAGGACGTTTGCAAGAGAGCTCATTCGCCAACCAATTTCTTCTTGTAGTTTCGTCCCATTGTAAATATGATCCGACGCCAAGGTACTTTGTAATCGCATCTAATGCTTCCGAGTGTCGAGTAGATTCCTGGCGAATATCCAAAGCCGATAAAGCAGGACTGAAAGAAGAGACTCTTCGAATTGTATCAAGGAGAGATCCTTCCGCGACTACTGATAGACCCGATTCTTTCAGTGAGTGATAGATGAGTTTGAGAGGTTCTAAGAGCTCCTCTGTCTTCGTTATAGGCTTATGTTCATCAGAATTTAATTCATTGTTTGTATAACTCATGCGCCAGCTTGAAGCGGGAGTGTATTGCTTGGTAGTAATGTATTGTGTGGTCCAATCTAGTGTAGCTTGCAATCGACTGATCAGTCTTTTAAGAACCGCTCGATAAGGTTCTCTCGCTTCCTCTTGACCGATCTTCTGCTTTAATTCACCTGATACAGGCCGAACAGATAATTCTCCTTTCAAATCAATCAGTTCTGCTTTCAATAAAGAGGCAGCAGTCCACCGAGCGAGCATGCTAACCTCTAAAGTGATTTCAGGAGTTACGTTGGGATTTCCGTCGCGATCTCCACCCATCCAGGATGAAATTTTAATTGGGGAATAGTCGATTGGTAATCGAGCACCAAGTTCATGTTTCGCAATGTCATCTAACTTTCGAATAAAAGATGGAACTGCATCCCAAAAGACATTTTCAATCATTGTTAAACCAGCTCTTGCCTCATCAATAGGTGTTGGTTTAGTTCTTCGAAGACTGTCAGACTGCCAAATACCAGTAATTTCGGATCGAAGTTTAGCATTTAATAGCCGACGATCGTAATTAGAAATATCCTTGCGATCCAGTTGGGTTAAAATCTCCTGGATAATGCGATGTTTGCGTAACATCGTTCTTCTATTTACTTCAGTTGGATGTGCAGTGAGGACGATCTCAACCTTTTGAGAAAGCAAAGCAGAAGTAATTGCAGCAGGTTGGATTCCTTCTTGCTTCAGTTTTTGGATCCCACCAGCGCACGAATCATCCTTCGACCACAGACCATACGGGCTAGTAGACTTCCCCAAATCATTCCTCAATCGGCGCAAACGATGATGATTCTCAGCAGAATTGGCCAAACTTAAGAAGTTTGAGAAAGATCTGGAAACTCCTAGAAGTGTTTTAGCATCATAGGTTCTGACATCTTTCACCATATCTTGGAAAGCTGCACGATCTCCATCAGGTGCTGGGGCTCTCCACTAAAGCAACACATGTCAAGAATATATCAAACACAAAAGAATAAAAAGGAATACCTTGCGTCCTAATTGTCTTAGTTTCTCAACAGAGTTAAATACTTGTGGATCATCTTGACGAATTGAATCACCTAGGATTTTTCCTAAATCCTTCACATCCTCACGAAGAGGTTTATCCTTTTCGTTTGCAGCAGTTGGCAAGCTAGTAAATGATAAAACATGCTCATTTGTACTCAAACCTCGATGCCATGCTCCAAAACCTGCCCTAGCATAGGTCAAACGAGCTACACTATTCGACTTCATCGAACTACGAAATGCCAGCATTTTCTTCAATCCTTTCTTTCTTTAACTCAATAAACAATCTTTACCCTTTAGATATCCAGAATATTCGTTATTCTAGTAGAACAATACTGGTTGATTTGATTGTACTGCTGCTCTCTGCTCTCTTTGTATCTTTCTTCTCACTTCGTCATCTTAATTAAAACTCGAGTTTTCATAAAATCGAGATTTCAATGCAATTACACATTTGTTCTAACTCTGCTTCAATTTTAGACACGTACTTAAAATTCCTCATCAAAGGATTCAAAAGATTCATTGATCATGGATGCTGATATCTTTGTTGACTATGTCTATGAATTGTTTCATCAGATTACAAGACTATGGGCTATTCTACAGCCTTTAGCGCTCCTTCAATACCCTTATACGAAAGATATTGCCTTTGGTAAGATACAACATCTGTGATGTTTACTGTTTTTAACTTCCTTCGTGTCCGCTCATAGCTTGCAACTCTATCAATGGCACTCTAGGTATTTATGCAGCAACTTCGGGAAATCAGCTCTACTGGGTGCATGAACTTGTTTTAGTTGTGATCGGAACTTTTGGGGGCGGAATAGTCACACCGATGCTACTCGGGAAGCCTTCTCTTGTCTTAAACAATGATGTAATTGTTTTTTGTTGCGTTGTGGCTTGGTATGTTGTGTTTTATCTTAAAGGACACATCTGGTTGAACTATCCTCCTATTAAAACTGCTTGGCTCGTCTTTGTCGGATTCTTCAGAACTATGGCAGCGACAAATATGGTGCAATTAGGATACAGTGTTTTCGTACCTTCTGTTTATTATCCAACTCCTGTCTTTGGTCCAATTATCGCCGGAACATTGGTTGGATCGTTTGGAATGTTTTTACCATTTGATAAAGGATTAACACCAATTAAGAATAATGGACCATGGGTGCTACAAGGTGCATTTTATTCTTCAGTTTTTTATCATTTCATGGTGAATGATACTAAAGGGTTTATTGGAATTACATTACGTCAGATATTAGGTGATTTATCTAAATCTACTGTATTAAGTATTATTGCAATATTACAAGTAATACATTTACAATTACAATATTATATTTCACCTGATTCTAACTTATTTACACCTTTACATAAATTTCTTTATTTAATTTTCCAAGTCAATGGACCTAAAGTAACTCAGAAACCTCCTGTCAATGGTGTTGCTGCAGCGGTAGGATGGGATAAAGCAGCAAGAAAGAAGACAAAGATTTTAATTGATATTAGTCGTATTTTATTAGTTATTGTTGTGATTGTTGCACATGTGTATTTCCATATTTCTCCATTGAAGATTAAGACGGAATATTTGCCATGGGATATGACTCACTCTTCCTCTCCTGCTGTCACAACCACCGGTAGAGGCGGCCCTTCCGCGAAAGCTCCAGCATCCCCACTTGCTTCTTTCCTTTCCTTGTTCTCCAAGGCAAAGACAGAGCCTTTGTCAAAGCGAGATCAGACGGTCAATCGCAAGGTTGGAGTGACGCAGAAGCTGGTACTATCAGAGACTGATTTCGAATCTTTCGCAATTCATGCTTTACCAATGAATGAAACCATTGGATCATGCCAGTATTTTACGAATTTTAGAAAATGTGTTCCTTATCTCGCTAGATTAGAGGAAGTAACTTGTGCGGAAGAGGAGAACTTACCTTACCCAGCTGATCTCAATCAAAGCAGCAAAGAAGATCCTACAACTCTGACCCATCCATTCTGCAATGTAAAAGATAAGAATTATGCAGCAGATACAAAAATTTATCGTTTAGCAGTCTATCAGACGTCAGTATACCGATATCTAGCTACAGCAAAATTACCTGATAGTAAACCAATTTATACGATACCATTAAGTTTAGTTGATGTATTTGATACAAAAGAATTAGAAATATTACATCGTGATAAATCATTATTACATTTATCACCTTCGTTACATGTCTCAACGGATGGTTGGGTTGTATTATTAAAGCCTATTAAAGTGGTTGGACACTCGGTTACCATTCTTTATAATCATATTGGTAATATTCAAGCTGTTTCATCAAGTTCTGAGGCTTCACATTGTGGTTATTTACCACAGTCTTTAGCTGTGACAAAGAATAGTGCACCTCAATTAAGGTCTTCTAATAAAGCAGTTAATGCCATACAGTTTGCAAAGAATGGACAACTAATAGCGACATGTGATGTGCAAAAGAAAGATGAGCTATAAAAGAAGTGAGGGGATGGGGATTTTGCTTGAGACGGACATTTTTGAAATATTTTTCTTACTCAAAGAAAACCATGGAAAGAGACCATGTCATTGAATCTGTTAAATTTCTCCTTTTCAACAATATGAATAACCTAAAGAATAAACTAAAAAATTTTGGTTCTATGACTTTATCAGAACAAATGATATGGGCGAAGAATGATTTTCTTAAATTAATATTAAAATAGTATAAGAACAATGCATTGACGTCCGATAGCATGAAATTATAGAACAAGGGGGAGGAAGGAATATAAGAAGAAGAAAAGACAAAAATATAGAAAATGAAAGAAATAAAGTGTACGTGACAGTGAAAACTATGAGTGTATGTTAATGTCTTTGAAAACTGCTCCATCAGGATTTCTTTTTTCATCCTCTTTGCCTTGAGTATTGCAGCATGGGGGAGGATTAGCACAGCAAGGGAGGACAAGTTGTGTCCAGTATATGAAAGGACAAATGACAGTAAGAACGAAATTAATGATGAGATAGTATTGAAATTGTAAGACTGAACTTCCATCAGGATTCGAGGAAGTGACATGAGAACATTCACTTGCATTACATCTTAAATAATACAACACATATGCATCCATTCCCATATTTAAGAAAGTTGTGATTCCAGCGATAATTGTCCAAATATTTGAGAACTTCATATGATCTAACATTTCTAATGATAGAATTCGATCAATACCAGCTTGTTTTTGTGCTCGAAGAAACATGTAAAGGCAAATAAAGAGAATGACCAAACTGATAGCTTTACAAATCACAAAAATTTGGAAGAAGAAAGAACAACTAATGGGAAAACCATTAATTTCTGGAGGATTAGCAGCATAAGTCCCTGAAATCATCAAACCAGGAACCTCCGGGTTAATAAAGGTTCGCGCTAAGATCAAATATTTGAACACTCTCGACAAGAGAAGAGATCGTTCTTCCTTTGACATCGCTCTTTTGAATTGATGTTTCATCCATGTTGAAGCTGGATATAATGGAAAATTGTCTTTCTTTGTTGGTGATTGAATCACATTCTGGTTTTCTTCATCAGTGAATAGATGAGTTGTCAAAGGATTCACTGTAGTAGTGGTGGTTGTCATCTCTCTCGATCTTATGACTTCCCTTCAATAAAGCATATCTTTTTCATGGATACGAGCAATCTTCCTCTTCTCTCATCTTACAGGTGTGAAAGGAGGTGGCTTTTCTTTTTCATGGCATCTCCCCATTCACCAATCGAGGTTGGAGTGATCTCGAGTTCCATTATTTTAAATTACAGCTGAATTATCTCTTTCTCTCTCTCGCTCTCCAAGGTGACGAAGCGAAAATCATGAAAAGCGATCAATAACATTTTGAAGAAAATGAAAATTTGGAGCGACTCTATTCCTTAATATTACAGATTGTCCTTGAGAAAGTCTGAACAAATTAGCATGTTAAGAAAGTTAATTTCTTTAAAGAATGTTCAAGCAGTTTAAATACAAAAGCATTGACGTTCGATAATCACAAATTATAGAACAAAAGGACGAGGAAGAAAAATGAAAATAAATAAACTGGACAATGAAATTATGAGTATATTGTAATGTCTTTGAAAGTTGCTCCATCAGGATTTCTTTTCTCAACTTCCTTGCTTTTAGTATTACCACATGGAGGATTAGCACAGCAAGGGACAACAAGTTGTATCCAATACATGAAAGGACAAACTAAAAAAAGAAGGTAATTCAGAATGAGGTAGTATTGAAATTGCAAGACTGAATTTCCATCAGGATTTGAGGAAGTGACATGAGAGCACTCGCTGAAACTACATCCTATGCAAGCTAATGCAAAGGTTTCCATTCCCATATTTAAGAAAGTTGTTATTCCAGCGATAATTGTCCAAATATTTGAGAACTTCATATGATCTAACATTTCTAATGATAGAATTCGATCAATACCAGCTTGTTTTTGTGCTCGAAGAAACATGTAAAGGCAAATAAAGAGAATGACCAAACTGATAGCTTTACAAATCACAAAAATTTGGAAGAAGAAAGAACAACTAATGGGAAAACCATTAATTTCTGGAGGATTAGCAGCATAAGTCCCTGAAATCATCAAACCAGGAACCTCCGGGTTAATAAAGGTTCGCGCTAAGATCAAATATTTGAACACTCTCGACAAGAGAAGAGATCGTTCTTCCTTTGACATCGCTCTTTTGAATTGATGTTTCATCCATGTTGAAGCTGGATATAATGGAAAGTTGTCTTTCTTTGTTAGTGATTGAATCACATTCTGGTTTTCTTCATCAGTGAATAGATGAGTTGTCAAAGGATTCACTGTGGTGGTCGTCATCTCGGTCTCTCTGCTTTTCAGTTATGGCATAGCTTCAATCATGATATCTTCTTTTCATGGACACAAGATACAAGATACAGTACCTGCAATCTTCTTCGCCTTCTCTCATCTCACAGGTGTGAATGGATGTGGTTTTTCTTTTTCATGGCATCTCCCCAAAATAACTGTCAAGGTTGTACTGATAACTGAAACTATAAGTTCATCTACAGTATACCACACCCGTAAGAAAATCAAAAATATGATCATGAATCTCTTCACAAATTAAATCCAAATGTCTCCAACTTTTAATCCTTTAGTTGATCAAGCTGATGAAGAGTCACTCAGTCAGTACTTTCCGAATATTCCTGAAAATAATGAATTTCCACTTTTTCCAGTCTCCGCCTGGATGAAACATCAATTTAAACGACTTATTTCATTAGAAGAGCGACACCTCCTTCCTGCAAGGTTGCTGAAGTACTTAATCCTGGAGCATTGCTTTGTTGCTCCTGAACTTCCTATCGTCACCTTTTATTATTCTTTTATGTGGAAACCTCCTAGAATTGAGGGCCTTCCGACGAACGGCGCTGCATTCTTTACTCTCTATTACATTATCAAATTAATTAGCGCAATTTTTGCATTGTATTACTATAAATCAATCGTTGGTAAAATTCAAAAGGATGCTGGTTTAGAAAGAACAATATCCTTGGAAATGTTTGATAAGATTGATTTGTTAAATCATTGGACGATCCTTGGAGGGATTGTTTCTATAGGTAATTTAATTTATGACATAATTGTGTTGTCCTACCTGAGATGTAATGCAAACGGATGCCCTTACGTAACTTCATCCGATCCAGATGAAAGCTCAGTTAGTAATTTTTTTACCATGAACCTTATGAGTTTTATTTTAATTGCTATATTCCCTTTAATTTACTATTTAACTCTTGTTTGTACTTGCTGCTCGTGCAAAAAGAAAGAAGAGACAAAACGCCTTTTGGAAGAGAACGAGTTATCCGATACTCCTCTCTAGGTTAGCAGTTTGAATAGTGATTACATCCTTTCTATATCCCTTATGTAAAATAGTACTAAGCTCAATAATTGTATCTAGAAATATCAATAGCAATCCAAACTGTTTGAAAATCAACATTAAAACAATAGAAATAGTAATTGTTCTTCTTCGCTTTCCGTCTTAATTTTTAAACGAAATTATTGAAACACGAATTTAATTTTTGATGAAATAGTGCATTGGTTATCTCTCAGGAACTTTCTTTCGACCGTGGGAACCATGTTTTACGAGTAAGAAGATGTAATAGAAAAATGGAAAAATTGGAATAAACAAGAAATATGAAATCATAAGATAATATAATGCAAACATCGTATTAGTACCACTTGACTCTGACGTATGAAAACATCCTGTAGCATTACATTTTAAACAAATTAAGACAAACACATCATACAACATATTCCAGTATACCAGAATCCCGGTAAAGAATGTATAATCATCTGCCAGATTAATCTGATCAATCATTTCTAAGGAACAAACTCGCTTAATTTTTGAAATTTCTTGAGCTTTTTGAGTGAGATGAGCGAAATAAGCCAGAAAAAGACCACTGATACTTTTAAATAGGACAAAGAGAAGGAAAAAAGAAAAGGAATTCATAGGCAGATCATCAATAGTAGGAGAAACGAAAAGATAGCTCACACAAAATCCCCACAGCGTCATTTCAGGGTTGACTATACTCCGTTGAATCAGTAAATATTTGATGAGTCGTGAAGCAAGTAATGGTCGTTCTTCTATCGAGAATAACCGAATCCACTGATTCTTCATCCATACATTCAGTGGGAAGAGTCCTTCTTCATCAATTGAATGATCGTGGTGAAGAGTATCTTCTTCATCTTCATCATGCTCAAGTGTGTGAGTAAAGTGTCGTGACATAGATTTGAAAAGATTCGAGAAGGAAAAATGAAAAAAAAAAAAAAAAAAACTTTCAAGAAATTCTTTTAATTATACACTATCTACTGCAAAAATAAAATGAAAAAATAACTCAAGACAAACTAAAGACAAAATATCTGTTAATTTTAAAGCCCTTCACTTATCATTAAAGGTTTACAGTTTCTTGGGGATAGACAACGCTTTATTTAAAGCGAAGAGAGCTTAGTTTTTCGTGCACCGACAACGGTTAGACTTGAACGATTTGCTCGTTTTTACTGATCAACTTATCTTCGTTCTTCTGGCAGCAGTTGCAAGGAATATGGAGTATAAGGTAATAAAAAATTGGAAACAAGACAATAAATAGAAAGTTAATGATTGTAGTGTAAAATAAACCCAACACCGGATTATCAGCATCCTGGGTTGCATGAACACACTCTGTTGCCGTACATCGTAGGCAAATTAATACATAAACATCATAGAGAAAGTTCCAATAAACCAAAATCCCAGTGATAAAAGTGAGACGATCGTTTAAGTCAATCTCATCAAACATTTCTAAAGAACAAACTCTTTCAATCTTTCTAAGCTTTTGTAATTTTTGGAGAAAATGAGTATAAATAATAAATTCTATTCCACTCAATCCTTTAATAATGATAAAAGTGATAAGAGAAGTGAAAGCACCTGTCGGGAGACCATCCATCATCGTGGGAAGAAATAAATACGGGAAAGCAGTAATAACTAATCCGATTTCTGGATTTATCAAACAACGTTGAATTATAATGTATTTCCATACCCTTGACCAAAACATCTTCTTTTCCTCATAAGAGAAAAGTCGAACTGACTGATTTCTCATCCATGCAAAGACAGGAAAGAGAGGAAAATCTCGATTCTGAGAAGAGGAAGACGGAATACGATGGTTTTCCCCATCAATCATCAACGGGTTATCTTTAAAAAGCATCTTTGTTTTTCAATGATTTGACTCTGAACAATATTCGGTGAGATGGTAGAAAAGTGGTGATTGGGAGAGTGGTGGATATTTTCGAGTTTTCGAGTTTTTGTGGATCCTATTCTTTTATTTTGCGACGCGCCGCAGAAGTTAAAATTTTTGCTGATTAAAAATCGATATTATTTCAAAACAGAGAAATCAAAAGCCTATTTATATATTCAAATAAAATAACAATAAATAATGGTCAAATTGCTATTTAATCGAGCTTGCTTTATTTAAGAGATCAGCTATAATTTTTTCTTTCTTTGCGCTAAGGAGTGTAGGATCAGGATGATAATCTTTTACACTACTCCCCTGTCGTTTTCCTGTACCACTAACCACTAGACTTCCATTATTAATCTCCTTTTCATCACTCCAACCATTTTCTGCACCGTGTTTCTTCGAAGGTGGTGATATAACAGCGGAAGAATAATTGGTGTGATAATAACTAGATAATTTCTGATTCTCGATCATCACTAATTGAAGTTTCTTCGTTAAAACTTCAACTTGCTTTTGTAAAATCTGATAATCTTGTTCAGTGACAGTAATAGTACTACTCGCTTGTTGAATCATATTCTTCAGACGGGCATTCTGCATTTCTTTTGTTTGTAATTCTTTCGTTAGATAGTCAACTTCTGCTTCTTTCTCTTTTAACTGGTTACTTATGCGCTGCTGTTGGACGTCAGAGTACTTTAGGCGATCTATAAGGTTATTATTATTGGTGATGAGCTGATGAATGATATAAAGTGTTTGAGATGATGTTGTTGTTTGAGAGAGGTATTGAAATTGGTTTCCTTCTTGGAATGTAATGTTGATGTCAGGAAGATCGTGAAGGAGGAAATGAGGATTGTTTGCAGAATTCGCTTGTTCGGTATGGACGATTGTAAAGATTTTAGTGCGATAAAGCTCGAGTTCTCGAAGAAGTTTCTAAAAGAATGAATAATCTAAGTCATTGAAATTTCTAATTGATTACAACTGGACTTACCTGATTTTCTCGAACGAGATCATTTTGCTTGGAGGATAGTTGTTGATTTTCCCATTCTAATCGCATTAATTCAAAGCTCTCTAAATTAACCCCACCATCCACACCTCCTGTAGAAGACATTGATCGATCTTTGCGAACTTCGTCGTCTTGATTTTTTTGAAGAAAAGAAGAGGAAAATTGCTTACTTTTCTTCGTAGCGGAGGATTGCGGCTTCTCTTCTTGATACTGCAAGGTAGGCTTATCTTTCACGTCGTAATCTTCAACTGGTAATTGTTCGTTCTGAAGGCTACTTTCCGTGTTCTGTTCACGGTTGTCTGCTGCAGTCAAATACTTCTGCACTTCCTTCATTGTATTCTTTGCAAGTGCATATTCATCATTCTCATCTTCTTCAATTAATAAACGATCCAGATGGGTATCCTCAGCTTCATCTTCCTCACTAAAATCTTGCGAAAAGGCAATTCCTTGTGCTGGTCCAATGCGACTTTGGTCCAATGTACTGTTATTAACTCCAGCTCCATTACTTCCATCGTTGATGACAGCAGCGATCTCACGATCCATATCACTCTCAAATTGCTGAAACTGCTGATTTAAATAATCTTCGTATGAACCACTTCGACTAATACCGATTCCAGTTACAGCTGGAGGAAGAGAAGCTGTGGAGGAGATGTCATCAGCATCCTTTGACATAATAAGACTCCCCGAACTCGCAAATGTGATTCCATCATGAAGGAAATTACGATTTGACTCGTCATCTTCAGAATTCGAGAAACCATTTGAAGTAGTTCCTGGGTGATGGTAGTAATTAACAAAGCCTGTATGGAACTGAGGTGGTGTCGCTGGAATCATTGGTGGAGGTGGAGGAATTGAGCTGGTGTGAGGAGGAAGAGGAGGCGTAAAGTAGGAAGTACGTTCCTGAACAAGGACACTTGAACTTGTAGGATCAGCAATACTTGATTTCTCCTCCACAGAATAAGATGTCATAGAATTCTCGTCATTTTCCTCATCTTCGAACTCTTCAAACTCTTGCTTAGCTTGAGAAACTCTCGCAAGGTCAGTCTTTTTCATAGGTTGTCGAACAGATGTATTCATAAGAATAGCATTCGCATCAGAATCAGCAACAGACCTTTTTTGTTGCCGATCAGTAAGAAGACTATTTTCGATCACCATTGTTGACTCAAGTGAAGTTGGGAAAATAGCAGAGTGTACTGAGGAATCAAGATTAATGGATGATGAATTATAAGTGTCCGAGCGGCTGTTAGTCTCAATTTCTGAATTCACTGCAACAGCAGAAGTAGTATTATAGACCTCCATTTTTCCAACTGAACGCTGTTGACGCGACGGATTTGATAATGAATAATTCTCTTGAAATAATAATCGACTAAGCTCATCTTCTTCATCATCTTCATCCTCCCCTTCCACTTCATCTTCTTGCTCACCGATAGTTTTATCGGTCAAGTTAATTACACGTGGTCTGCTTGTCTTTATGCGCTTCTCTGTTTGTATCGCAGCTTCAGATGAAACTTTCCGAACACGGATTTCAGAAATCATTTGAATCAACTGCTTGTTCTTCGACTCCAACTCTTTCAGTTTAACCTCTTGTAAATCCTTTTCAGTTTGATAAGAGGATTGATTAATACTAATCGTATCTTGGTATTCTTTCTTTTCTCTTTCGAGATATCGAATTTTCTCTTGTAGCGTAAATATTTTTTTCTCAAGAATATCCTTATCTTGCAGAAGTCGATCTTTTTCTTCTTGTTTTCCTTCTTCGATTTTATCTTTTTCGAAAGCTGGAAGAGCGACACGAGAAGAAGCAATCACGGAGGATTCACGCTGGGATACTGCAGGGTGCGGAGGAGAAAGTGTTGTGACTGACTTCTGATTTATCGATGAAAGGATGTTCGATTTCATGTTCTTTTTTAGTTCATTTAATGCCTGCTCCTTTTCCAACTCTAATTCAATTAATCGCTCTCCTAACTGATATTGCACTGAATCCATTTCATCTAAATACTCTTGATCAACAGAGCTCCATCCCTTAACGATTGTATTGGATGGAACAGGAAAATTGACTTCAACTATTTGATCTACCTTCTTCTTTGATGCAGATGAGGATGGAGGCTGGAAAGCAATCGAGCCGGTAATTTCCGTGTTAATTTCTGCCTCCCTCAAGAGAATACTTCTCGTTGAGGCTTGAGTACCCTCATCCCGCAAAGGTCTGACATCGGTTTGTGTAGATATTGTCTCACAGCGTGATTGCACAGGAACCGCAACAGTATGAGCGGTCCGGACCTCTTCCAATTCCTCAGTTTGAATAGAAATCTCAGCAAATTCTCCTTGCTTCTTTCTTGATGGCGGTAGGGTAGAAGAGGGTGGTTGAGAAGAAGTGCGAAAGATACTTGCACTATCTTCTTCACCTCGCGACGAAAATCCTTCCTTATCTGAACTAACCTCGAAGGAAGTGTCTTGCAACAAGAAATGCGCTTTCTTCTCAGCAGACGAACGATCCGATCCGAAGAGATTTTGGGATATCGTTTTCGGAGGAGCCATTGAAGATGGGGAAGGGGTTGGTACGGTGGGGCTCAACATCGCCTGTAGACCATAGAGTGAGTCGACTGAATCAACGTCAGAAATAGCATCATTTGAGGGCAGTGGATGGATTGGACTTTGTTGGAGATCTTCTAAATGTAGCGACGTCGTAGTTTCTAAATCTTCTTCACCTTCTTTTTGATCATCAAAGAAATCATCACTAATGACATTCCTATTTTCCTCTTCATCTCTGTCATTGAGTGCTTCATTTTCGTGTTCATTCTGATCTTCATCCTCTTTCTCTAGACTATCACTACTTTGTTGCAAAATCACTCCATCCTTTTCTACTTCTTCATCTTCATTACTACTTCCTCCTAACATCATCATTGCTTCTTTATTCTGAAAGTGAGAAGATGGACCAGGAGATGTATGAGGAAGGAGAAAGTCCACAGCAACGCCAAAGCCTTTTGAGCTATTATTCTGATAAAATAGATCATCTTGAGATCGGTGGGGCTTATTCATTGAGACAAGAGTTGTTTCATCAATGTGCAGAACTGGGCGAGAGACAGGCTCTGTGTCAGCAATAGGGAAAGGAGAGAGATTGCTGGAGGATGGATCGAACTTTGTAGAGGTTTCGTTGTGTTTTCTTTTCAAAGGGGATCGACTTCCTTCATTAGACATTGGGGATAAATCGAATTCCTTTGAGTTCCGAAGATTCAACTGTGAATCATCCGATTTTACGCGTTTAACATATTTTCTCTCTTCATCTTCCTCTGATTCATTCCTTTCATCCTTCTCGTAATGAGGGTTCTTCACATTACTCACAATAGCATCGTACTTTTGTTTATACTCTTCTAACTGTTTCAATTTATCCCAAAGAACGAAGATCTCCTTCTCTCTTGTTTGCAAAAGGTTTGTCTGTTCCTTCCGCTGGTTCATATAACTCTCAGTATCGTCAAGCTGATTGCACACTACATTACAAAGACTTCTATACTGCTGCCGCAGCTTATCGTAGGAGCCATAAAGCGAATGTAGAGCTTCTTTGTGTGTGTCCAATTGTTGTTTCAAACTATCTTCCCTGTGGTAATCAAGAATGTAAGTTCAACAAATTTATTGAAGGCTTCAATATCATACCTTCTTTTGAAACCCCACTTAAGATTAGATAGTGTATTACTCAGTTCATTGACTTGCGGCGAATTGAAAAAGGAGTCGTTGTTGTGATCGTCTTTGTGTGCTTCTTGCTTTTTAGTAGCAGGTGTTCGAGGTGGAGGGGCATGATTAGTTGAGGTCTCAGTTTCGGTTTGAGAAGACCGAGTTCTAACTTCAGGTACTTCAAACTGTTTACGATCATAATTGGAGGGGATCTGCATCGAGAGATAAGTCAATTTACTTTCAAGTAATGTCTATCTTACTTTATTATGGAGGATGTCAATTTCACGGAGTGTTAATCTTAACTTTAGTTTGAGAAGGCTGTTTTGTGACTCTAACACTCCAAGTTGAGTGTTCTTTGCCACTAATTTCTGACTTAACTCCACGATCTTGCTATCTTCCATTCCTTCAATTTCACTTCGAGATCAAGGCAGAGACCACTCCACACATTCACTACGTTACTAAATCATTCACTACACAGAAAAACAACACTCAACTCGATATATCTATGCAGAAAGACACCAAGATCTACAACACTGAGAAAAATAACTTTCAACGAATAACATAATAAACGATTTTCATAAGTGAAAGAAAAGCGCTTTTGAACGGTTTCAATTATTTTTTGCAAAGCATTCAAAACAACATGACCACTTTAACTGACAATCAATCAGCTCTGACAGGTTCAACTGCGAATTCATCGACAAATGTTCATAGTTATTACTATGCGAAAAGAAATCTTGTCAAACTTGAAAGAATTCAAGAAGAATTCAAATATATTCAACTTACCCAAACATTAATGATAAGTCATTGTGGATTAACATCAATCCCTGAAGAAGAATTTCAAAAATCTGATGAAGAAGAAGTACGTCGTATCCGCAGATTTGATATAAGTCACAATTTTATTCATTCTATCCCTTCATATATCTTAAATACAATGACTAACTTAAGAGAAATCTGGTTAAATAATAATCCTATTACACAATTCCCTATCGAATTATTATCATTACCATTATTAGAAACCATTGATATACATAATACGAAAATACAAGAAATACCATTAGAAATTGTCGAATTAAAACAACTAACCACATTTGATTGGCGTAATACACCATTATCGATTAATTTGAAAAATATTTATTTAATTGATGAAAATGATTTAGATACATTACGTGATCTTTTCCAAAATCTCTATGTAAGAAAATTAACCCGTAAGAATTTATATGAATATTTATATAGTGAATTTTATTTACAAGATGCTGATAAATCATATGCTAATGTAACAATACTTGGATTTATTGAAGAATTATCAAATATATTTATTGATTTAGATGATTTTATATCATTTAGTCATCGTCCAGGAAATTTTATACCACCTACAGTTGATCAAATTATTAAATTATCTTTTATTAAAGCAGCTGAACAAGCAAAAGATTTATTTTATAAAATGAAACGTGATACTGATCGTAAACGACTTGCAGCAGATGTTGAAATTAAGGTAATCTTACTCCTCATTTATTTCAATCTTCTTATCTATTTCTTTCTTCTTTTTCTAGGTTCGTGGGAAATATTTTGATCGTATTGAGAGAAAGGATGTTGTGACATTAATTGATTCAATTTATGTTAATGTTCATGCTTTAGAGGATATGGAATTCTTAGTACAATATGCGTCTAAGGTTCTTCCTCATGAACCATCTGAAGCGACAGGGGAAAGAGTTTGGCAAAACATTCTCGATCTGCAAGATGAATTGATTCAAAAACGCGAGGTAAAACTCTTTAGAAGTGATCTTAAACGATTCAATAACTTGATGTTTCGTGTTTGTTTGTTTGTTTGTTTGTTAGGCGTCTGTTGTGGCATTATCCAATGCCTTGATTCAGATATATCCTGAACAAAAACCAGAGACAGTAAGTCACTGATAGAGTGTGAATTTCATAATTTTGAATATGGTTTTTTTTATTTAGTTAATTATTATGTCGAGAGAGATTGGATCTTTTTTCCAAGTCGAAAGATTCGCAACAGAGAAAGAATTATTGAGAATGACTCAACTCACAGGTGATGCTTCGAAGGTTTTTCCTCCTGATTTTGCTGCCATCGTTCCTCAAGAGGTTGTTAACAAGGTAAGTAGTTTCCCCCCTCCCGTCTCCGATGATTGAAGTAATAGGAATATTTTTATTTTTTCAGGCACAAGAATTGATTTTTAAGAACTTGAAATAAAAAGTGAAATAGAAATTGTTTTTTTCTGGTCTAATCTGTTGTTTGATTGCCTTTGTTACTTTCTTCAAGCAATGCTCTTCGATTGGCTGCAGCTAGTCTTTGTCGGTCAAGGTCTTCCATCAGCTTGTACCGATGAAGTGCAGCTGCACACATGAAGACTGTCTGGGCACCAAACAAGATCTACAATATATCAAAGAAGATTTCTTAAGCTTTAAAATTCTGTTGATAAAGAAAGTCTACCTTCCATTTCAATGGTAATCTTCTTAATTTCTCGATGAATTTCATCAAAATCGAAATCAAATTTATTTGTGTACTGCACAATTAGCACAAAACAAAAAGCCCAATTTCCCGACTTTTGCAAAAAACACTTGTCATGTCCATCTAAACCGCATACTTTACAAATTCATCTTACAATAAAATGATAAAAAATTTTATTTATTATATCTGCAATATTTCTTTATCATTTTCTGATTCACTTTTACTATGTTCACTGGAATGAAAGGTGTTAAATCAAGTGTTCTTTATGCGTGGGAGCTTTTTTTTCTATATCCTTAGGAGGAATCTTTGATAGAAAGTCTTCATTTTAGACCCTACAAATTCTTGCTATAATAGTGTTGTTTCTCATTGTGGATTTTTATTTGTTTCAAAAGAACTTTTTGAAGGAACGAAAGACGATATTTTAATTTTAGAAAGTAAGAAAGATCTCCTTCAAAGATCTTTATCCAGATCCATCTCTCTTTCATGATTCTGAAGAGTTTTCTAGACTTGATTTCAATGCCTGGCAAATTATTTTTCCTTTCTCAAGAGATTTGTCAAGTTCCCAAGCCGATCGACGAAATTAACCCACCTTCCAAAACAACGGCGCTTAATCACAACTTGTGAATTAGGAGAAGGGGAGACAAGGCAGGATTTTTGATGAATTGAGGTGTAAAGAGACTTAATGTCTCAAAAATAACTGGACGATCGTTTTGGTTTGATAATCGATCGTTTTAATAGATATTTTACAGAAAATGAAAATCCTTTCTCTTTTTGGGCAGGCACGAAGGTTGCATCAAAACTTTCCAATAGTAAGGATAATAATAAAAAAAAGAAGAACAAATGATGAGTTAAATTTGATTATAATTCAGCAAATTTTAGTGATTATAACTATGTTTGATATGCTAATAGTATTAGTGCGATTGTTCTCATTGTTTGAACTGTTGATGAAAAAGAAATCGAAAAGAAATGAAGGTATTTTTCATTTCTTCTTTCCAATTCCTTACCGAGTTCTTCCACTCAGCTATTTGCCGTCTCACCCTCTCTTCTGTTTCCTTGAATTTGCCATAATTAAGAGAATCATCATTTTTCAGTAGAGCCAAAACTGCGGAATTCGATCCTACAAGAATCTGATAGAAATATGCTAAATCCGATCAAACTTCATTCTTTCAGAAATCTGACCATCCAATGGCCCTTATCTGGGAATTCCCTCCATGCAATTTTCCAGGCATTCATCCACATGATGATTCAGACAATTGATTTAGTCCAAAAGAAAAGCAGCGAATGAAAAGTGTGCGCCGCTCTCTCTTTTTTATTTTGGATTCATAAGACGATCGTATTTTCACCCGTTTCACTTCACCCAAATTCGATCCAGACTCTTGTTTGTAAGAAATGAATGCTTTCGCCTCCCCAGCTGATGAGTTAGATGAATGGCTCACATTACAATTTGCTTCTATTATTATTACACGTTTCTTTAAGAAAATTCGAGATCAATCTCGACAGTATCACTTTTATCAAAGGCATAAAATCAAAACTCGCGCATTAAACAAATACCTATCACATGTAACCACCTTCAAACCAAACCAAAACCCAACATACTCTCATCAGCCGCAACAGCAGTCAACACCAAATAAATTCTCTACCAGCAGCTCGAAGTCTAACTCAACAGACTATTATCAATCCTTACTTCATCAAACCCCTCATCTCTTCACTCCTTC
>VKHI01000448.1:5000-25779 GCA_015145745.1 Poterioochromonas sp. DS
TAAGCATTTCCTTCAATTTAAGCATTTTTGCCCAGCCCTGAAAATATGAATTACTTGACATCTTTACCCTATGATTTACATTATGTCATCTTCCACTTTTTATCCTATCGTGAGAAAATATCGATTATCTCATGCAATACTTCTATACATCGATTCTATTTTCAAAAGGAAAGACTGATTCAACTCGAAGGTGAAAATACTAAAAAGTTCTTCTTTGATTTAGATTTCCAAGAAATGATCTTAGAAAAGATTAATAGCCCATTAAATCAACTAATTCTACACGCGAAAAATTCCCTCTTCGACTCATTCCACCATGATTTTCACATGCATCGACTCAATGGAATCAAGACTTTAGCTCTTCCCCTAAATGTTTATATGAAGCTAAATGAATCATACCCTGATTGTATCCCAGTCGTTCAGAATCTTCATCTTTGGCGTAAAAAGGTTAGCGATCGGATGGAATGTGAAAGAATGATTCCTTTTCTTCATCGTGTAACTAAATCTCTACAATTTTTTGATTTTCAAAATCAACTTCAAGAATTGTCTTTACCTTCTAGGGTTATGCTTTTATGACTGTAAAATCACCAAGCTTTCTTCTCCTTTACCTAATCTTCGTGTGTTAGTTTTATTTCATTCTTGTATTAGTAATTTAAATGATTTCAAATATCTTGACGTATTAAGGGTCGATCAAGCACAACTCTCTGTTATGAATGATTATGCTGCATTGAGTACAGCAAAGAAATTGAACATCGAATACTATGAAAGTTTATATGATAATTACGAAGTTTCTTTCCTTCAAGAGAATGAAGATATTACGATCTTTGGATGTGGTAACTTAGTCAATTTCACGAATTGTTTTTCCAAGAGTAAGAGGATTACGATAGATATCTCTTATGAGTCGATTGATGTTGATGTCTCCTATTACTTGAAAGCGGAACAGCTGAAGCTTGCAGGGCGGGAGTTAGTTCTCACGCATGGTTTGGCCAGAGGGAATATCCCCTATTTATTACGAAAGCTCTATCTTGAGGGAGTCCGAGGATTTACAAATTTAATAGGATTTGAGCATCTAACGAAAATCTCATTATTGAATTGTCCTCTTGTAACTACTTTAAGAGGATTAGTACGTGTTCCATTCGTACATGTACAAGGTCTCGTAATCACAAGTATAGAAGGATTAGGTGAGAATAGAGTTGTTTGGATTGAGTGTTGTGATAATGTCAAGGATTTCTCTCCTTTAAAGTATGTCAATCGAGTGACGGTGGTGGATTGCGAGGGCTTTAGAGATTCCTGTGATCTTGATCACGTCTCTCATGTAACCATCTATTTTTGCGAGCAATTAGAAGATGTGACTGGTTTCAAAGATGCAGATTCTGTAGAACTGTCCTGCTGTTCAATGATAAGGTCAGTGGAAGTATTACAAGATGTGAAGAAGGTGCGAGTGGAGAGATGTCATTATCTTGAAGAGAGAAACGTAAATGGTTTTACGAACTTGTTCGTAACACCATTTTGATATTTCCACACCTCAGTTTATTTTATCCTACAAGTTGTCTTAATTAACTCCAAGTCTGGATCTTCAGTCGCACAATGACCTAACAGTCTTTGATCGTTTCAAAAAAATGTTTTGAGACTGAAAGGATCGTCCATGCTGCGTGGTTAGGAGAGGAAATATGAGGCGTTCGAAGATCATTTGTGATTTTTAATCTTAACAAATCATAACTTATCCAATTTTCTTTTTCTGTGTGAAGTGAAGCTTGGACATTAACTTTAACATTGAAGAGAGTAATGTCGACGATTCTTATGTAACAATTCATGCTTTTTGTGGTGCTTGACACCGAAAACACACAGTTCTTTTATGATTTAGATTTTCAACAAATGATTTTAGAGAAGATTGACAGTATTACATCATTTATTATACATAACTATTGTAGCATCTACTATCCGTTGATCATCTTCACATCCCTCATCTCAATGGTGTTAAGACGTTAAATCGTCCCATTGATGTCTAAATGAATCTAGCTAAATGAATCATACCCAGATTGTATTCCAGTTGTTCAGAATCTCCATCTTCGCGAAGGTCTTAACGAACAGATTGAAGGTGAAAGAATTATTCCCTTTCTTCATCGTGTAACACGATATATTCAGTTCTCTTTTGTAAAAGGTTTACCAGAAGAAGAATAGTCAGTATAGAAGAATTATCATTTGAATCAATTACTATTAAAAAGCTTTCTTCTCCTTTACCTAAAAGGAAAAAAGAGGATTACGCTCTTGGTCGAATGTCTATGTTATAATTTAGTCGTTCAGGCGGTAAAAGATAAAGTTACAGTGGCTGTCTCCTCGAATAAGCAATGTGTATTTTTTGAAATTCCTCAGTCGTTCACAAGGTTTGTGCACTGTGCTTGAATATTGTGAAGCCGAAAAAGCACAGTGCACGCTATTAGAAGCACAACAAGAAATTGCTAAAGCTTGACATCTTTACCCGATGTTTTACATCATTCTATCTTCAATTATTTATCCTCTCATGAGAAAAGGACGATTATTTCGTGTAATCTCTCTTTACACCGGTTATATTTTCAGAAGGAAAGATTAGTTAAACTGTCAGTTCAAAATCTTCTCAACTTCTTTCGGAACATAGATTTTCAACAAATGATCTTATCAAAAATTGACAGTCCATTGGATCAACTAGTTATTCTTGTTGAGTATTCTTTCTCCAAGCTAAACTTTGTAACTGAACTGTACAATGTTTTGAGTCAGGGGGATAATCTTGTTGTCCCTCAACTGAACGGTGTCAAGACTTTAAATCTTCCTCTTGATATTTATGTGATATTGAATGAACTATACCCAGACTTTATTCCAGTCGTTCAGAACCTTTATCTTAGTGCAGAGTCTTACGAGATTGAAATGAACGGAGAAAGAATTCTTCCCTTTCTTCAACGTGTGAAAAAATTGATTCATTTCGCGGGTTTACGAAATCTCCCACTAGAATTCTCTTTGCCTTCGACGATTGAAGATATATCATTTAAGCATTGTGATGTATTAATGAATGTATTGTCTTCACCTTTACCTAATCTACGCGTTGTCGAATTAATTCAATCTCTTGTTTTTCACGATGATTTTATGAATCTCCAGCAACTAACGATTGATGAAGATATACTTGCTTGTCTGAAGGGTGATTCTGAATTAGATACAGCAAAGAGGTTGATTGTTACAGGAATTAAAAATTCAAATGATTTAACATTCCTTCAAGACAATGAAGAGATTACTATCTCTAGTTATCTTCAAATCATGGATTATTCTAAATGCTTTAAGAAGAGTAAGAAGATTAACATCAAGAATGTTTCATTCGATGTTGATGTTGATATTGATATTGATCTATCTTATCACTCAGAGGTCGAGGAGTTTACTCTTACTGGTTCTAAGGTCGTTTTAAAGAATGGTTTAGCTACAGGTCTTATCCCCACGACCTTAAAGCTTTTACATCTTAAGAATGTTAACGGTATTACGAATTTAATAGGATTTGAACATTTAAGAAAGATCTCATTATTGAATTGTCCTAATATTACTACTTTGATCGGTTTAACACGTGTTCCGTCCATTCATCTCTCTGGTCTTGTGCTTACGAGCTTAGAAGGATTAGGTGAGAATAAAGTTGTTTGGATTGAGTCTTGTGATGAGATCACTGATTTCTCTCCTTTGAAGTTTGTCAATCGAGTGACGGTGGTGAATTGCAAGGGATTTACAGATTCATCACATCTTGACCATGTATCTCATGTGACTGTAACCTCTTGTGATGGATTAGAGGATGTGAGTGGTTTTAGAAACGCAAAGTCTGTGGAAGTTTCAAATTGTCCGTTAATCATGTCAGTAGAAGCATTGAAACATGTGAAGAATCTCAAGGTTTTGTAATTCACTAAAGTTAAGTTAGATAGATAGTTCTTTTTGGCTCTTTTACCTTTACAGTACATATACGATAAGATAGTTTGATCTAAAATAGTTTCATATAAGATGGTAGACTTCGAATTAGTTAAGATGTAGTCCAGATAGTAAGTTTAATGTTTAAGAATAACTCCTTGTGCTATTCTGGTCTATTGGAAAGCAAATGTTTTTATTGTAAAGCAGACAACAGAAGTAAAAAGTTGGATGAAAGAGGTATAACAAGTCTCCGTTTGTATTCTCATTATGATTGAAGATTGTTTGATTATCTGCATTCAACTGATAATATGGAGAATAGAATTCTCAAATATTTCGAAGTAAAGGGCATCAACAATATCCAACACAACAATCTGAGTGATTTTGCCCAAGTTTTCGAAACCTAAAAAGCACAGTGCACGAAAGACCAATGCAACCTTATTATCGCTAATTTGTTTTTGATTGGAATAAATTAACAATTACTACCCATCAATCAATAAATAAATAGTTGAATAAAAGAAGTCCAATTCATTTTCCCCAATTTTTTATCATTTTTACTCTAATTTCAGACTCCCTTGCTTCTGATGGATTTCTTCACAGTTTTACCTGATGTTTTATATCATATTATCTCGAAATATTTATCATATTGTGAGAAAATGAGTCTTATCTCATGTAATACCTCGTTGTATCGATGGTTATTTAAGAAGGAAAGAATGATTCGAATTGATGAGACAAATATTGTAAAGTTCTTTTATAATTTAGATTTCCAACAAATGATTTTAGAAAAGATTGAAAGCCCATTAGATCAACTAATAATCCTTAACTCTGGGAATTATTTTCGAGTGATGAATGGTGATGATCTTCACGTTCCTCATCTCAATGGTATCAATACTTTAGAACTTCCCATAAATATCTATGTGAAGCTTAATGAATCATACCCAAACTATATTCCGGTAGTTCAGAATCTGCGTATTGGTTCAAGCTGTAGTGAGGAGATTGAGGTTCAAAGAATTATTCCCTTTCTTCAACATGTAACAAAGTCCATTGAATTTGTTTCTTTACAAAATCTACCAGAAGAACTATCTTTACCATCTAGTATTGAAATATTATCCTTTGAGTATTGTGAAGTAATGATTAACAAGCTTTCTTCACCTTTACCGAATTTACGTGTCATAAACTTAGTTGAATCTTATGTAAGTAATTTAAATGATTTCCATCATTTACAAGAGCTATCCATTGATGATGCACAATTTTCGAAGATGTCCGATTATTCAATATTAAATAAAGTGAAGAAGCTTAACATCCGAAATTTTCAGAATTTATTTGATTTCACATCCCTTCAAGAAACTGAAGAGATTAATATATTCACTTGGCTCGATGACATTGACTACTCTAAGTCCTTCAAGAAGAGTAAAAAAATTACAATAGACAGTTGCGATACTTTTAGTAAGATTAATATTGATCTCTCTTATTACTCACAAGTAGAAGACTTTACACTCACAGGTGAAAATGTAAAATTAGTGAATGGTTCGGCGATCGGAATAATTCCTCCGACCTTCCAAAGATTACAACTTGCAAATGTAAGCGGCTTTACAAATTTGGTAGGATTTGAACATTTGAAGAAAATCTCTTTATTGAATTGTCCTAATATTATATCTCTGAGTGGATTGAAAGGGGTTCCGTCCATTCATCTATCTGGTTTAGCGCTCACTACCTTAGAAGGATTCGAGGAGAAAAGAGATGTCTGGATTGAGTCTTGTGATAATATCACTGACTTCTCTCCTTTGAAGTATGTCAATCGAGTGACGGTGGTGAATTGCAAGGGATTTACAGATTCATCACATCTGGACCATGTATCTCATGTGACTGTTACCTCTTGTGATGGGTTAGAGGATGTGAGTGGCTTTAGAAATGCAGAGTCAGTGGATCTGTCTGATTGTCCGTTAGTAAAGTCAATAGAAGTGTTGAAAGATGTGAAGAAGTTGAAAGTAACGGATTGCGAATTACTGAACTGCTAGCTATTTTCTATACTATCTATAGCTTGAATGAGATCCTCTTCACTTTCGAAGATGCATTCTCTCCCGCACAAAGACCTCCAAAATTCATACTCTCGTTTTGATGATTTCTATGAACAAAGTTAAAGATAAAGCTGTTATTAAAGATATTTAGCAAGTTAGAAGGATCTAACTTGCCGTACAGAGTAATATCCTGACTACCACGGAAAGGGGCTGATGATGGTGATAAGAACAAAGGTGTGGGTTGTACTCCGTCAACTAAACAGTAAGTTAATTTTTGTTTAATTGTAAAATCAAATCAAAAACAATTAATGTAAATGATGGTTACCAATCTCTCATAAATAGATGTCATGATTCATAGAAAGCACATAGTACATAAATGACAAAGGCTCCCTCTACAATCATTTGAATGTGATGTTGAATGAATTATGCCCAGACTTCATTCCTGTAGTTCAGAAGAATTGTCATTATTTTCGAGGGGTTATCTTTTGAGTATTATTTATCATTGGATGAACCAGTAGTCTCTGATATGACTAATTACGCTGCAAGAAGCTTACTATTCGAGAATATGACAGTTTAGAAGATTTCACATTGTTTCAAGAGACTGTAGTTGACAAAAAAGAGAAAGATTCTCGCAAGACGAGAGTGTGGAATGAAATATCTTATCAACTAAATCTTACCTACTTCGAAGTTTACTATCTTATATGAAGCTATCTTCAATCAAACTATCCTATCATGATTATTCGTACAATTTTCTAAACTATCTATAACTATCTTATAGAACTTCAGTGAATTTTAACTCAAAACCTTGAGATTCTTCACATGTTTCAATGCTTCTACTGACTTGATTAACGGACATTTCGAAATTTCCACAGACTCTGCGTTTTGCAAACCACTCACATCCTCTAACCCATCACAAGATGTTATAGTCACATGAGATACATGATCAAGATGCGATGCATCTCTAAATCCCTTGCAATATGTCACCGTCACTCGATTGACAAACTTCAAAGGAGAGAAGTCAGTGATATTATTACAGTACACGATCCAAACAACTTTATTCTCACCTAATCCTTCTAAGCTCGTGAGCACGAGACCAGAGAGGTGAATGAATGGAACACGTGTTAAACCGGTCAAAGTAGTAATATCAGGACAATTCAATAATGAGATTTTTCTTAAATGTTCAAATCCTATTAAATTCGTAATACCGTAAACATTCATAAGATATAAACGTTTTAAAGTCGTGGGGATAAGACCTGTCGCTAAACCATTGTTCAAACCTACCCTTTTACCAGTAAGAGTAAATTCCTCTACCTGTGAAGAATAAGATAGATCAATATTATAATTATTAGAGAATGCAATACTCTTGATGTTAATCTTCTTACTCTTCTTAAAACATTTAGAATAATCAAGACTCAACATTTGATGCGAGCCAGTGATGTAAATCTCTTCATTGTCTTGAAGGAATGTTAACGAACCCGTAAACTCTCCAACTCCTTCAACAATCAATCTCTTCGCTGTATTTAATTGAGAGCGACCCTTCAGACTACAAAGGGCATTTTCATCAATCGATAATTCCTGAAGATTGTTAAAATCATCACTTACAATACCAGCTTCAATTAACTTTACAACACGAAGATTAGGTAAAGGTGAAGAGAATGATCCAGAACAATAACTCAATGATAAAACTTCAATCGTAGAAGGTAAAGAGAATGCTGGTAGAGGATACGGAAAAGACTCGAAATGAATCGATGTTTTCACACGTAAAGGAATAATTCCTTCGTACGAATCATCATACTCCTCTGGGTAAGTACCTGCACGAAGATGAAGATTCTGAACTACTGGAATAAAGTCTGGATATAATTCATTCAACATTACATAAATATCAATAGGAATTTTTAAAGTCTTGACACCGTTCAGTTGAGGGACTAGAAGATTATCCCCCTCACTCAAAGCATTGTATAGTTCAGAGACAACGATTGGTTTAGAGAAGGAAAGAAGTAGTTGATCCAATGGACTGTCAATTTTTGATAAGATTATTTGTTGAAAATCTATGTTATGAAAGAAGTTGAGAAGATTTTCACCAGACAGTTTCACTACTCTTTCCTTCTTATAATATAATCGGTGAAAAGAGGTATTACAAGAGATAATCGTTATTTTCTCATGATAGGGTAAATAATTGAAAATAGAATGATGTAAAACATCGGGTAAAGATGTCAAGCAATCCATCATCATAACTGAACAATCATCTCTTATAGTGTGCACTGTGCTTTTTAGGTTTCGAAAAACTGTGGAAAATGGGGCCATACTTCCCCCACTTTAGGACCAAATGTATTCATACCGACCCACAATCATAAAACTAGCGACGATAGATCGTCAGTAGAATGTCAATAGTTCAATGCAGTTATTCAAACAATTCTGAAAGTCTTCGATGTTAACTGGAGAATTATTATGATTCTTATCTCTAACTTTCTTTGATTAATGTCTCAAACATCCATAACCATCGAATCCTTGAAAAACGATCAATGAAAGGGCGGAATTCCAAACTTATGAGGCTGTGACAATTTAACTAAAATCTCATTATTGAATTGATTTACTATTTTGAGAGGATTCGAATTGTTCCATTAATTCACCTGCGGACTTTCCAATCAAAAGTTTGGAAGGTTTAGGTATGTTTTATCAAGTCTTATAATAAAACCAGAGAGTTTTCCCTGAAATATGTTAATCATTACTATCAGAAGCTGTTTGAAACTTACAAAATTCGTCACATCTTGATCATGTATCTCATGTGATCACTGCTTCTTGCAATGTTAGATGATGGCTGTATATCTTCAACTAAGTAGAAAAGGTTCTAGAAGATTTTTAACGAATGAAGGATTTCGTTATAATGTATTGAATCGGATTAATCAGAATCCGTCCCAACAATTAGCAGTCGTTTGAGAAAAACATTACTTCAAATGAGATCCAAGTTTTGGTAAGTACATCTTTTCACTATGTGAATGCGGTCTTCTCTTGTTTAGATTTCATTGAGGGAAATCTCGCTGACACCAAGGATCGGTTTGATACTCATCTTAAGAGAGACAAAGATCCAAAACCTTGTTCATGAAGAGATTGAATCTAATGAACGAACAAACAAGGAGATGTTGTGAAGATGGTATTCATTACATCTTATGTAGCTTACTGAGCTCGTGATCCCAAGCAAAATGGCAAAAGTTGTTGAAAATGATGTTTCGACACACACAGAGTGGTTTTCCCCAACCTAAAATGCACAGAGTGCACAAAATACGACCTCACAACATCACAGAGTCTTTGATGATGTTGCTCGGAACAATGCAACTTGCGAGTGAATCAATTGGCGGAACCAAGGCATCAGGAGATCATTTAGCCACTGAGATTGTTTTCAACAGTTTGAGCTTCTCATCTTTAGCTGATGATGTACATCATACGATCTTCAACTACTTATCATATGATGAGAAAATAAAGACTCTCTCGAGCAATACCTCTTTGTATCGATTATTTTTTAAGAAGGAAAGAATCATTCAACTCAAGGATAAAAATGCTCTCAACTTCTTTCGTGATTTAAGCTTCCAACATCTGATCTTAGAAAAGATTGTCAGTCCATTAGATCAACTCATTATTCATGACAAAGGCTCCCTCTACCATCCTTTGATGAATGGTGGTCACGATCTTGTAGTACCTCAATTGAATGGTGTCAAGGCTTTAGATCTTCCTATTGATATCTATGTAATGTTGAATGAATTATTCCCAGACTTCATTCCTGTCGTTCAGAGTCTGCATCTTCGTCCATCCTACGGCAGTCACAATGATCTTCATCTTCTGAATTCAAACTATGACAAACAAATGGAAAGTGAAAGGATCCTCCCATTTCTTCATCGTGCAAAGAAATCAATTAAGTTCTATTCTTTAAAGGATCTTACGGAAGAACTGTCTTTATCTCCTGCTATTGAGGAGTTATCTTTTGAATATTGTAGTGTAATTAAGAGACTTGCTTCACCTTTACCTAATCTTCGTATAGTGAAGTTAGATGAAACGATTATTCGTAATTTACATGATTTTAGTCATTTACAGTTATTATCATTGGATGAACCAGTAATCTCTGAGATGACGAATTACACTGCTTTGAATAAAGCTAAGAAGCTGGTCCTTCGAGAATGTGAAGAGACTGAAGACTTCACATTCCTTCAAGAGACAGAAGAAGTGAACATCTTCTCATTTTTTGGAATCATGGATTATTCTAAATGCTTTAAGAAGAGTAAGAAGATTCATATTAAGGATGATTATCCTGCTATTGATATTGATGTTGATCTCTCGTTTTATTCACAAGTAGAAGAATTTACACTCACAGGGGAAAAATTAGTTTTAACAAATGGTTTAGCTACAGGAAAAATTCCTTCTACCTTAAAACGCTTATATCTTGCAAATGTATGTGGTATAAAGAATTTATCAGGATTCAATCATTTAACAAAAATCTCATTATTAAATTGTCCTCACATTACAACTTTGATCGGTTTAACACATGTTCCGTCGATTCATCTATATGGTCTAGTGGTCACGAGTTTAGAAGGGTTAGGGGAGAATAAAGATGTTTGGATTGAGTCTTGTGATAATATCACGGACTTCTCTCCTTTGAAGTATGTCAATCGAGTGACGGTGGCAAATTGCAAGGGATTTAGAGATGCTTCCCATCTAGATCATGTATGTCATGTGACTGTTACCTCTTGTGATGGGTTAGAGGATGTGAGTGGTTTTAGAAATGCAGAATCAGTTAAATTGCTCGTTTGTCCGTTAATCAAGTCCGTAGAAGCTTTGAAAGATGTGAAGAAGTTGAAAATCTTGAAATGTAGATTACTAAACTGTTAGCTATCTATGTTTGAGTTTTGATTGAGTAAGATAGTTTTAACCCAGTTACGAATAATTGAAGTACAGGATAAGATATAGATGAAATCATAGATCCCTTCGATGTACTTGGTACTTAAATCGAACGAACAACAAACACAATAGGTACGCATTCGTAATCATCTGTTGCATTCAAGTTTCAAGTGATTTGAGAATGAATGAATGGTCATTTCTCTGTGCAACCACGGTTCTAAGTGTTTCTGTCTGTAACGCTGATCCCATACCGAACGCTCAAATTTCGTATGCGTTTGATTGTTCTAACAGAAAGCAGTCTTTAACACTCTTACACTCATATCACCGATCGTACGTATTTGATATGATTGCGTGCCAGCAAGGACTGCAACGTATTCTTAAACATGAATGGGTTCCGACTTGATGTAAAGCGTAAATTTAAAGAGTAGAAGTTGAAGGAGCAGCGAATCTTTCACTTTTGCCTCGATCGAAAACAAACCCGCCATCAGAAGATATTGTTGTTCGACTGAAAATAAATGACTTCTTCAGTTCTCAGTATCGTATCTTATTTCGCTTGTGGGCTTTTACCTTCATGTAACTCCGACGTGAATGATATTTATCCCGGGACACAAAGATTACCTCCAGAATTAATTAAAACAATGGGAGAATTTATGGATGGGGACCGCCCTCCTCATGATCAATATCAATGTCCTCTCAATATTCCATCATTTCTGATACCAGATGTAAATGAGAGAAGACAATTATTATATCTTCGACTTAATAGAAGAACTTCAAAAAGATTTTTATCGGATGAAGGATTTCGTGATTCTGTATTGAATCGGATTCATCAGAATCCATCCCAACAATTAGCATTAAATCTGTCGTTTGAGAAAAACATTACTTCAAATGAGATACAAGTTTTGGTAAGTACATCTTTTCACTATGTGAATGCGGTCTTCTCCTGTTTAGATTTCATTGAGGGAAATCTCGCTGACACCAAGGATAGGTTTGATACTCATCTGAAGAGAGACAAAGATCCAAACCTTGTTCATGAAGAGATTGAATCTAATAAACGAACTAAGAAATGCTGTGAGGCGGGGAGACATTACATCTCATGTAAAGTATGTCATCATGGCTTTTGTCATAATCACTATTATCGTCATTTTCAACGAATTTGGAAGTGTAAAGAATGTCCCAGAGAGTTTTGTTCACCCAAAACACGTGATGGACGTTGTCAAAAATGTCAACATTATATTCCACCTAGCCATATTTAATTCATATTTTCAACTGGTAGGATGATTCGTAAAATGATTTTTTGTCCAGTCAATCAATGCACGTTGCCTTTCTATCTACTGCGTATAATAATCGTTGTAGTAGACTTTTATCATGTATCATCTTGCTTGATATTTGTGTGAAACCTTCCTCTTCTCACAATCCACTTCATTATCAGCATCATTGGTCAGTATTTGTGTTTTTCTGTTTTGATTTTTCTTTCAATGATCCTATCTAATATTTCTCTTGGTACCAGATATTAGATTTACGAATGATCGTTAGGTGTAATATCCTTACATCCTTATAAACGAGCAAAAGAATATTTTATTTCAAGATTTCAAATAATAATTTGAACAATAAATGCATTCAGTAATGCATTATACTGTATGTTGTCGTTAAGAACTTTGTTGTTTATATTTTGTAATCATCATCTTGACAAGTAATTTAGTAAAATTCTATTAAAACAAATACAATAACTGTTTCCATCAGATAATTCGTTTTCCCTTTTTCAAGTCCTCATCCATTGCTTTCCATTAAAATTAATGTCAGAGTATGGAAAAAAGTGAATAAACTTCAGAGGTCATCTCCTAGAAGAAATTGAGATCATTGATGCTATCGTATCACCTGAAAACAACTTCAATTGCTTAGAAAGAACATCTAATTATGACTCTAAGTTTCATCTTCGTGATTGTGGATCTGGTTAAGGTGGTGTATCTGCCAGTCAGGAAAGAGGAATATCGTTAAGGTAGAGGAATCGAAGGTGAAAAAGTTCAGTCATGCTACGATCTTGCACACCGCACAGCACGTGTGATGGACATTGAGGCATCAGGTGAGACAATTAGGTAAGAACACGAAAATACTCGACAATTAGGTAATCGAGAAAAGGATTTGATAATTTGATGAAAATAATCGCAGTTTTTCAAGGATTATATTTAGAAGATCTACTCTAGTCTATTAGATTTTATTGAAGTATGCTTTGAAATAGAAATTTCTGTTTATACTACAGGAGGCAATTGTTAGATTGTCTTCAGCAGTTTTTATTGAATCAAAAATCAACATAAAGAGTCAAGCGAACTCGCAAAAGAGCCAATCGATAATTCAACGACATAGTAGCTCGCACTCAGAATCAAAATTAGAACTAAGGAGAAAATAATAAACGACGATCGATTATACGTCGACGACACTCGCAAACCGATCTTTCTCCCGATAAAGCCTCCAAATAAACCAATAATCATCGCCAAGAAACCTTCACTGCCTTTAACCTTGCCTAAAACACATGCTCGAATTACCAAAGCCAAGGAATTCCAAAAACTAAGAGTTCCACTCGTTGCTGAAACAACTTGAGGAATGATATGAAAGGATAACATCATAGGAGATAAGAGTTCTCCACCTCCAATCCCTAATAGAGAACAAATTATTCCAATACAAAAAGTAAACACACTTAAGGCTAAGGCGTTTTCTCGAAGAATATTTCCTTGATTTTCTTGAGCTAATGTGATCCCACTAGATGAGGTTGAGATCGGAGGAAGGTTAGGTTTCTGTTCGTTTAATTCTATGGCATTAATATTAACTTCGGTTCTTGTGGGTTCAAACATGTCTCCTAAATTTTGAGCATTGCGAACACCCCAATACGAACCACAAGCCAAAGGAATATACAACACAATAAGCAAAACGATGTAGTTCGTGGAACAAGCAGATGTAACCGCAACACCCACTAATAAGCACGTATACGTTGTCCACATCAATAAAATTACTTTTAAAACATGGAGAGGAAAGTGAACGTGAGGCAACATGCTTGATTTATCTGGCTGATTCTTTTTTGCGACAGAATCATGAAAGATCTCTTCAATCGCCACCGAACTTGATCGTACCTCCGACATAATAGTCTCTGAAACATCGATGACCTCATCAATCGGGCTAATAGAGAGACGGTGCGAGGAAGATTCATCTACTTGCATGGATAACTTCTCACTCTCTAATTCATCATGGTAGCGATGGACAGCCTTTCTAAAGGACATATATATCGCATAAGATAAAACAATTAATGCAACGACGTAAAGTACTGAAGGTGGCAAGACTTTAGACAAAATACTGCCAATATTTGAACCTCCAAGCATTGATGGTTGAAGCACAATTACAAGCTCCCAGAAGATTAATGGACATGACGAAAACACTGGATGAACTTTTCCAAAGTTCAAAAATGTTTGTGAAAAAGAATTTCCAAGAACAATAATTTGTGAAATAGTTGCAGCCTCTTCAAAATCTTTTTGGAAAAACAAAAGTAAAATAGGAACAAATACTCCACCACCTCCAGCACCACCAGCTGAAGCTGTAATGCAAACTAAAAATAAGCAAATGAAGCCACCGATTTCTAACCCAAGCTCCATTGATTGTCTACCTCCAGAATGAGACTTGCTTGTTGAGATCAATGGAAACTCTTCTATATTTGGATCTTCTCTCTTCTATTTTTCCAAAACAGCGCAGTGCAAAATAAAGAAATTGTAGATGATGATTTTTATTCGACTTCAGGGATTTTAATTTAAATGACCTTACATTGCTGAAACTCACCAAAAAATATCCTCCCTGGAATTGCCCAAAGTCCCACCATTTTTAGAACTACTCATTCAATTTCATGAAATTCATGAAAGCGCTCATCAGCTTTGTGAAAATGCTTAAGATAGAAGAAGAAGAAGATGATGATGAGAAAACTAGGAGAGTGAGATTTCAAAAAAGAAGTTGTTTCGTTCGTTATTTTTCCTCTTTTTGAAGCCAATCGATATCCGTCGGATTCTTACAAAAAGAATTTTAGTTGTTGGATATCTCGTCAAGTGGAGGATTTGTTGGGTAAAATTATAAGCTGCTTCATTGCATTTGATGTATCTACAACATAAAGTTGATACACTTGTGCCTTCTCGAGTGTTATTGGAAGGGCCACGCCGTTGATATCTGTCCTTATTTACCTTTTTCACTGTACCTGAAGAAATTTATTAATGATTCCTAAGTGCAAATATTCTCGAGAATTTCTAGTTGGAAAGATGCTTGAAGTTTATCGGAAGATAAGGAGAGTTGACTTGCTGTTGGTCGGACCGGGTGGTTGTGGTGGTTAGAGACTGATTCAATTTCGTGTTGACCTCAAACTTTCTTCCAACAACTTCTTGGTTCATCTTGTTGTCTCTGTCTGTATTATTTGACTCAACAAGATGCTTTCACGTGTGTTAAATGTTCTCGCAAGATCGACTTGGGCACCAACATCATAAGGAAAGTTGCTGGAGTGGAGGGGCGATGGTGGACCAGTTGTCTCGTCAAATGCGAAGTTCTTCTTTTAGCGTGTACATCGACACAAACGGAGTGATTTTCATCGCAATGATTTTTTTTCGAAGAAAAAGTTATGCATTACACAACCTATCTCTCGGGGGACTGACGGGCGCAACTACTATCTGGCTCGATCACTGGGTTTGACCTGTTACTTCAAGAGAATGCATCAATTGCGGCTAACTAATATGTTAGAAATGAATGAAAGAAAATAAACAAACCATGAAAGATACAAACTACAAAAACTATTACTAAGAAACTACTAGTAGCAAATAAAATAAATTAATTCGTAAGAAGTATGCACTCAAGTAAACTAAATTATAAACTCCAAATTACAAACTAGAACACTCCAAATAGTAATCATTCTTATAAAAATACAAAAAAGAAACCTTCTTAGGACAAGCAATGACAACAAATGAAACGAATTTTAACTCATTCATTCGGACCATATCACAATTATCTGATTACCTTCAATCTAGGAACATTCGCCAAGCATTGATAATCTTGAACCTTATCACACTCCACGATCGTTACGATTGGAACAGATGCTAAAGGCGCCACATCTACTAAACCATTACAAGATCGAAGTTCCACATAACGATTTGCTCCTAATCCACTGATATCCGTCAGATTCTTACAAGTAATAATTTTAATTGTTGGAATATTTCCTAATCCATCCACATGAGTGAGTTGCTCACAATATTCTAATTCTAATGATTGAAGTGATAAGAAACCATCAATCTTCCCTTCATCAATTAAATGAACAATCATATTATTATTAAAAATTCGAAGATGTTGGAAATGACGAAATCCATTAGAAGTTTTTAAATCCTTGAATTGACAATCAATTAATTTTAAAGAATGATTTCTTAATTTATTTAAATTTGTTCTTATTAATAATGTGTGTGCAATAATTTCAAGTTCTGGAACATCTTTTAAAGGTGTTAGATCTTTTATTTTAGAAGCTTCATCAAGTACCACACTTTTAGCACTCTTTAAAGGACTAACGTCGACAATTTCATAGCAGGAGAATAGCTTTACACTCTTTGCAAATTCTAATTCATCAATATCATCAATTGGTAAATAGGTTAATTCAACATGAGGAATGTTGCGTAATGACTCAGTTCCTGTAAGAACATCTGAATTGAGAAAACGAAGACAAAGACGATGATGCCCGCCTAAACCTGATATATCAGTCACTTTACGACAATGAGATATTGATAAATCATAAATGCCATATAAAGGCGAAACGTCAACAAGATTATCACAATGAGAGAGCTCTAAAATTCTGATACCAGCAAAGTTATTTACATTTACCAGATTAGGACAATTCTTCAAGTATAGCATCTTTTGCTTCGATGCATTCAACATGGAATAATCTCGCACGAGTGGACATCCCTCTAACCACAGCTCTGGAATGTTCTCGAGTGATTTGATGTCACGCACATCATACCCATCGATAATCGTTAACTTCGATAAATGACTTAAGTTACTCACATCTGAGAGTGTTGTACTCTTAGAAATCTTTAACTCTCGAAGATGTGGAATCATTGGTATCTCTCTCACGTTCTGCAATCCGACTACCTCTATATTTAATCCAGCAATTTGTTCGACGGTGATGGCTCCCGTTTTATTCACAATTTTGTGCACAGGGAGACTCGGCGGGATAGCTGGTAGATTACGTCGAAAATTTAATCCAATTTGCTTCCATCCATTCTCCACCTTACTCAACAACAACTCTTGGAAGCCTTGCTGCGTAACATACCACGTGCTACTCACAGGATTCAAAGAAAAATAAATTGACTGTTTCCTCACCGCACCAAAGAATTCCGTGGAGGTATTCAGAAAATAGCGATAGTCATCATTTGAGATGAAAGAGCCGAGATATCTGACAATAGATTCAGGAAGATCCACAACGCGTGTCATTGTTATGATGATATCTTTCAATCTTGTGCACCAATCCGCGCATGCCACTATCATCATATTTTTCGAGTTTTCGAACTTTCGTGAATACATGCTTCAACCATCCAAATTCTTCCCAAAAAGAAAATATAAAAAAACCCAGTCTCTCTTCTTCCATAAAACTCACAATCTTCGTTCTAAAACTAAGATTTTGATGACTTTCTAGAAAATCATTGAATAGATCCCTTCCCTCTTTCTTTCTCCTTGCTCTTTGATCCAATTCCTTGTTATTTCATCAATCCAAGGATATTTGAACCTTTCCTTGCCCTTCCACACAAAGTCTTCGAAGCCTTATTTGACACTAAGCTTTGAATCCCCCTTTACCTTCCTCCTTCCCTAGTTTTTTTTGTCAAGTAGATAGATTAGTGTTGTCTCAAAAATGACTGTCGGTGCATCCACTTTCATTATTGGTAGTTCCATTGTTGCACTTGTATGGGCTTTCATCCAGTTTAACATTGTTGCCCAAACAAAGTAAGTTTCTTTTTGATATATCTTAAGTCTGAAAAAAAAAATTTTAATAATTTTTTCTTCTCTCTATCTTCGTTTGATAAATAGAGTTCAAGAACTCTCTTCTGAGGAGGAAAGAACTGCATTAAAAGGAACAAAATCTGCTAAGAGAGAATTAGCTTTATTAAAGGAAACTTATGAAGCTATCCAAACTGGTGCTGAGGCATTCTTACGTGCTGAATACTCCATTTGTGCTATGTTCGTCGTTGCCTTTGCAGTGATTATCTTTACTTTCATCTCTTGGAGTCAAAACGCCTCTTTAGGTTTCTTAACCACTTTATCATTCATCCTTGGTGCCGTCACCTCCATTGCCTCTGGCTACATTGGTATGCGTGTTGCTGTCTTCTCCAACGTCCGCACCACTATTAACGCTCAGAAGGAAGGTTTCTCCCACTGCTTCAACACCGCCTTCCGTGCTGGTGCCGTTATGGGTTTCGCTTTAACTGGATTAGGTATCCTTGTTTTATATATTACTTTATTACAGTTCTCTGTCTTCTTTACTCAAGATAAATGGATTTTAATGATGGACTGCATCTCTGGTTATGGTCTTGGAGGTTCTTCCATTGCTATGTTTGGACGTGTCGGTGGTGGTATCTACACCAAGGCTGCCGATGTCGGTGCTGACTTAGTCGGAAAGGTTGTTCACGGTATTCCTGAGGACGATCCACGCAACCCTGCCACTATTGCTGACAATGTCGGTGACAATGTCGGTGATGTCGCTGGTATGGGTGCTGATTTATTCGGTTCCTTCGCTGAGTCCACCTGCGCTGCTTTAGTCATTGCTGCCCAAACTGAAGATTTGTTGAACGCTGGTTGGGGTGCTATCTGCTTCCCATTGATCGTTTCTGCTTCTGGAATCTTGGTGTGCTTGGTCTCCTCCTTCTTAGCCACCAACATCTACCCTGTCACCTCTGAGAGCAGAATTGAATTAGCTTTACGTTTACAACTTATTGTGACCACTTTATTGATGATCCCTGCTGTTTACTGGGCTGCTACTTCTTTCTTACCTGAGAGCTTCGAGATTAAAGGTGTTGCCAAGACCACTGTTGCCACCCAATCTGATGCCTTCACTTGCGTCATCTCTGGTGCTGTTGGTGGTTTAATCATTGGTTTATCCACTGAGTACTTCACCTCCAAGGAATACAGTCCAGTCCGTAGTTTAGTCACCTCTTGCCGCACTGGTGCTGCCACCAACATCATCTCTGGTCTTGCTCTTGGTTACAAGTCAGTCATTGTTCCAGTCTTCATCTTAGCTTTCATTATCTTCTTGTCCTTCGAATTATGTGATTTATATGGCGTTGCCTTAGCTGCTGTTGGTATGTTAGGAAACTTAGCCACTGGTTTAACTATTGATGCCTATGGTCCAGTCTGTGACAATGCTGGTGGTATCGCTGAGATGGCTGAGTTACACAAGGATGTCCGCCGCAAGACTGATGCTTTGGACGCTGCTGGTAACACCACTGCTGCCATCGGAAAGGGATTCGCTATTGGATCTGCTGCTTTAGTCTCCCTTGCCTTGTACGGTGCCTTCGTTGTCCGTGTTCGTGTTGCTTCCGAAAATGCTCAACAAAACGTCCAAATCTTGCAACCAATGACCTTCGCCTTCTTATTGATCGGATCCATGTTGCCATACTGGTTCTCTGCCTTGACCATGAAGTCCGTCGGTGATGCTGCCATGGAAATGGTCCACGAAGTCCAACATCAATTCGAGCAAAACCCTGAATTATTGAACCCTGACAGCACTGTTCGTCCTGATTACGAGCGATGTGTTGCTATCTCCACCAAATCTGCCTTAAGAGAGATGATCGCTCCTGGTGCCTTAGTCTTATTCTCACCTTTGATTGCTGGCATCTTCTTCGGTGTCAATGCCGTCTATGGTCTTTTGACTGGTGCTTTATTATCTGGTGTCCAATTAGCTGTCTCCATGAGCAACACCGGTGGTGCTTGGGATAACGCCAAGAAGTACATCGAGGCTGGTCTTGATCCTTCCCTTGGTGGTAAGGGTTCTGATGCCCACAAGGCTGCTGTTGTTGGTGACACTGTCGGTGATCCATTAAAGGTAAGTTTTTCACGGGTGAGATGGTTATTATTATGTGTAATGAATGTTCTTTCCCATAGGATACCTCTGGTCCAGCCTTGAACATCTTAATGAAGTTAATGGCTATCATCTCTTTGGTGTTCGCTGATTTCTTCTTCGCCATCAAGTAAGTTTCTGTGACATTTCTTTTATTATTTTTCTTGATCTGATATATTTTTCTCTCTTTTTACAGCCAAGGAAAAGGATTATTAAACCTTCCTTTAAACTAAATAGTAAGAACCCTATCAAGTCAAGCAATGTCTTAACGAAGACCTTTCACCTCACATTCTCACCAATCACTAGCGTTCTTATTATCATTATCATTTTATTAGTCGCGATGATTATCGTCGCTCTCTACTCTCTCCCCAACAGTTTTACCAATACGAGCTTGACTTATCTCCCAACGACGATCTATTCGCCAAGGAGGAATTATAAATATCATTAGATAAAATATTAAAAATTAACAACCACACATTCACATTCATCCCAAACATTCATTATTCGAGACACTTTACAAGGTTCAACAAAGAATTCATTCAAAATATTTTAGTTATGATTTGCCTTCAAGACATCAACCTACCACCCTCTCTTTCCACAGAGATTCATACATATTCGTTAAAAAATTTCAGATAGTTGTTTCATGTGTAATCTTAACTAAAATCACAATATTCACGCTGTAGTCTTTTGAGTGTTGACAGGAATTTGTCTTTTCTTCTAACATGACAATCTGTCCAAAAGTGGCTTCAATCAAAAGTTGAGGGAGTGAGGGTGATGATATAAAGACGATACGGGCCACATTGAAAAGAGTTGGGATTCGCGAGGATTCAACTACCTAGAATGAAGACAAATTTAGACTCAG
>VKHI01000449.1:4805-20843 GCA_015145745.1 Poterioochromonas sp. DS
AGTGTCCCAGTGTCCTAGTCTTGACATTGAAATAAAGGATCTTTCTTCTTCTACTCCCATAACATATTACAACACATAACTAGACTCACTCGAACTACCATTAAACCATGAACAAACTATTCTCTGTCTTACTTGTTCTCTGCTTTGCTCTTGCAGTCATGGGATTTGCCCCAAGCTCCTCTCGCATGACCCCACAGAAGGTTCGAAACATCACTCTTTCGACACAATTACTCTTAACTCTCTTATGCTTTAGATGACTATGCTTTTCAACTTTGGAAAGAAGCCAAGTTCTTCTCCAGCAGCTGCTCCTAAAGCTGCTGTGAGTGCGAAGCCAGCTGCCTCTGTGAAGGCTGCTGCAAAACCAGCTGTTAAGCCAGCCGCTACCAAGCCAGCCGCTGTTACAACCAAAGCCGCTGCCGTCAAGGTGGCAGCCACTCCATCTAAGTCCAGCACTCCTGCCTACACAAAGCCTAACCCAACCCCAGAGGCCTACGTGGACAACTCCAATGACTTCTTCGCCTTCTCTCGCTCTCTACCAGCTTGGTTGAAGAAGAAAGCTACTTAAACCCTCTCTAATCTCCATAATTACACATTTAACACACATGCAATCGCTTTTTGTATTAAATTAACTATTTTTTTGTGATTTGAAGTGTTTGAATAGATCAGACGTATCGTCTACCTCCTTCACTACCTCACAGAGACTTCGATACCCATGCGAAGTATCCTAAGAATAATAATAGGATGATCCGAGTCACTTTAACATACACCACACCCTCTCTAATCCGAAACTCACATAAAGAGTCGTGGCGGCGTATCCCTTGCCCACACTTTTTCTAGAACAATCACACGTCATCACTTGGTGCTAGTGCGACGCAAAGACCTGCTCGATCTCCGGAACATTTCCTCTTTCATTTCTTCTTTCTTAATCTTCTTTTTCAATGTCTTTCCTTCCTCCTTCGCCACAACCTCCTCTTCAACTGAGTCAGAGAAATCAAGTTTTCCTGACGGTGATTGCTCCTTCGCCTCGTTGGCAGTGATTGATGTCACTCTATTCTCTGCTCTTGGCGAGGAGAAGACAGCGAGAGAGGGATCTCTCTGCAGCTCCCTCGCCCTGTCCTCGTAGTAGACCAGCCCCTTCGCCCTCTTCTGAGGCGAGAAGCGAGCCAGCGCGTCCGAGGAGGTGTCTCGCTCCTTGTCACTGCGAACCCAAGAGCAGATAGGACACTCGGAGGGAGTGTGGTTCTTCGCAGAGCAATACTCTCTGCCAAAGTAGATCATCTGAAGGTGTGCCTACATCATCAGACTGTGAGAATATTAGAGATGACGTCCGAGCATTGAATTATACCTTATTCCACGACTGCTCAGGGAATATCCTACAAAGATCAGCCTGCACCTTGTCGACATTTCTCTCCTCCTTGCTCAGCCCCCACCTCAGAGCGAGGCGATGCACGTGAGTGTCGACAGCGAAGGAATTCTGACCGAATAACTGAGACATAATCACTGATGCTGTCTTATGACCCACACCTGGTAGACTCTCGAGTCCTTCATAGGTGTTGGGAACCTTTCCTTCGAAATCCTCGACGATCTTCCTAGACAATCCCTGCACGTACACCGCCTTCTTCGGAGCCAAACCCACGGGCTGGATGATCCTCTGAATCGTAGCCACTTCTAACTTACTCATCTTCTCTGGTGAATCTGCGAGGTCGAAGAGTTCCTTCGTCACCTCGTTCACCTTGCCGTCTGTCGTCTGTGCGCTGAGCACTACAGCCACTAAAAAGGTGAAGTCATTCCGATGGTCCAGAGGGATAGGTGGATCGGGATAGTAGTGATCGAGAACTTCTAGAATCTTGAGGCCTCTCTGCTGCAGCTTCCTTTCAGTAAGCGTGGAGGAAGAGTCAGCAGCGACAGTGAAAGATCTTTTGCCTAGGCTCATTGGATGGAGTGAAGTTCTTCCTTGTGCTGATCCCAATGCGAAAGATGACAGTTGAAGTGTAGGAAATGCTCTACAATCGAGTAGCAGTGCTGAGAGGAGGAGATAAGGTCGAAAGAACTTCACTGGAAGAAGTTTCATTGACGAATGTGCACTATGCATCGTGCACTTCTCAAAAACCCCAAACCCTAAAGCTCACTCGATCCGTTAGAAATCATTACATCATCAATAACATGGCTGTCTTCTGCTGTTTTGGGGTGTGCATTCCTTATTCTGTCTTTTGGCCTCTGGTTGTCATTGCTCTGAGGGAAGTGTGGGCTTTTTTCTTCGGGAAGTCCACCAAGAAAGAAGATAAAGTCGACAACAAAGAAGCTGCAGAATGTTCGTCGGATTCCTGTTGCTCGCAAGGCGGAGGACATTTAGGATACCTCACTAATGATATGGATTGGAATAAGCTCATCAAGGATTCCAATGTTTTGTTTGTGAAGTTCACTGCTAAGTGGTGTAAGCCGTGCAAGGAGATGGATCCACTCATAGAGAAACTCGCAGAAGAGAACAAAGAGAAGGCGAGCTTTATCAATGTGGATGTAGATGAGTTCGACGAGCTGTCAGCTGAGAACGGAGCCTTGTCTATCCCTCATATCGTGTGTTATAGGGGAGGGGAGAGGGCGGATAGTTTGTCAGGGAAGAGAGACGAAGACAGTCTCCGATCATTCATAAACAAACACCTGTAACACCTCCATCACCTATAACAGATGTGGATATAAGATAAGAGAGAAGATCAATAGAGTTGTTGTTGTAAATATATAATATAAGATATATACTATACCCCGTGATTTTTGCGATTCAATATATCAGAGGTGTCGAAAAAAGAGTCAAAAAATTTGTTTTGATGCTGAGTTAAATTATGACTTGGATTGGGTGAAGGGACAAACGTGCTATTTAAAATGTCGAAAACCCCAACTTTTTAAAGAGAAAATAGCGGTTATTTTTTGAGTAGGGCCAAATCAGTTTTTTCGTTTCTTCTGCTCTATGATTATACAATAATAATTTTTTCACTTGTATACAACATTGGTATCAAATACTAGGCGGGTTTACGAGCCTTTCCAAAATGTCTCAAAACTCTGCCAAAAACTAGGACACTGTACTGTATGTACATAGAAATGAATTTATCTCAAGTAACTCCAATCCTCTCTTAACACCACCACCATCACAATGCCTGCCAAAGACTAATAGGACTATAAATAGCATCTACATCTCGCCTATTTGCATTGTCGAAAGATGTTAGCTTGTTTGTTTTGTTAATTTACAATGTAGTGAGAGAAAGGGAAAGAAGGAAGGAGAAATAGAACATTAGGAGAACAGACAGCAGAGAGATGCCGAAAGAAGGGAGAAAAGGAAGAAAGAGGATGGTTAGATCGTGCCAGTGAGAGGTAGTTGTGTTGTGTTGTGAGAGCAGTAATGGTCGTTTTGACTGTAGATCTCTTAATCCTTCTCCCTACTTCCGAAACTCCTACTGTCACACCTTCCTTCCTCACTCTTCATGTTGACGTGTCGTGTTTGTACAATCTAATGGGATGTAATAAGTGACGTGGAGGCGAATGACGAATGACTGGCTAATATGAGGATCTATTGACTATCGAGGGAGGCTAAAAGAGACATCATCACTTCATATGACGTCAGAGAGTAGAGCAGGTGAGATGCAATATGATGTGACTTCATACGATATGATGTAATAGGATGTGATGCGATGGGTTTTTATAAGTCAGGATCCACGTCATCAACGATCTCAGATGGTTTCAGCAGTCCTGGCACTGACGCCATATACTGGTATTGCTCTTGCCTCTGCAGCTCTAGTCGCGCCTCATTCTCCTCTAAATACAGGTCGCTGTTGTCCTCGGACGCGAACTCCTTCACATTGACGAGGAAGTCGCGGAGGTGTTGTTTGAAGGCAGTGAGATCCATCGACACGTCGAATAAACCATTCACGAAGAGAATCACCTGAGACTTCAACATCTTCGGGAAGGCATTCATCAGCAGCATTGCGATGTGATCGCGCAAGAAGGCGGCGTTGTCTGTCACACCATTATTCCCTGACAGCGGAACTGTCACTTGTCCCAGCTGTGTGATGTGGAAGAAGTGCTTGAGAATGCTCGCCTGCAGCTTGAACCCGCTCTTATGCAACCTGTCTGTCAGCACCACGAACACGTCTTGTATCAGTGGGATCATGAAGGTGATGTAGAAGGACTGAGCGATGGACGGATTCATCGCAATGTTCTGCAGTAACTCGAGCAAGATCTCCAGCCCGGTCTCTGAGATGTTTCTCTCAGTGTGCTTGAAGGCCCACACGATCGAGTCTATCACGAGCTTCTGGTGGTGTGCGGGGATGGAGAAGAGGCCGTAGAAGCTGTTCTTGTTCGCCTCGGAGTATGAAGGAAGGTGAAGGAAGCGATGCGGTGCTCGGGATAGTCCAACATGTTCGTCGTGATCATCTCGAGTGTCTTCTCAAAGATCGCATCCATGATTTTTGGGATCTCCGGGGAGATGAATTCCTTCAGCGCCGTCACCGCCGTCGCGAACAGTGACAGCACCTTCGAGTCTCTCGCCGCGGGAGGAGATAGCCGGTAGTCCGCCAGCACCTCACTCATTATACCTGGCATAAAAGTCGACATGAAAATCTCTGCGCCGTTATTACTCGTCGATGATGTCGCGCCATTACCATTGCCGTTAGGTTGGAAGGAGGAGGAGACAGCCTGTGGTGTGGCGTTGTCTGACGTCGCCCTCGTCTCGTTACAAGTCTCGAGACAGGCGATGAAGAGGTCGAGGATCTCTGTCTTCAAGCCTCGCATCGCCTTAGGCACTGTAAATCGAATCGCCACGATACCCTGGGATGTCACTGCCTGCACTACTTGCTCTCCGTACAGGCGGTACAGGTTCAGCGCGTCTCTGAAGATGACAGACAGCTGATGTAAGTAGATGGCGCCAGCTGCTCCACACACCTTCGTGTTGATCTTAATGATCTTCGTCAACTCCTGGATGGTGTCAGATTCTAAGAGACTCTGAAGATTCTGCGCTCCTTCTGCCATCTTCACCTTCCACAAGTTGTTCTGGGTCTCCATTAGACGATAGAGCACCTCCTCACGCTGCAGCTGTATGGACGGACCTTGGTCTGACAGCATCGTCCCCACTGACTCGTAGAACGATCGCACTTGATGGGGCAGCAGATCTGCCGTGTGTTTCTGCAGGTCTGCGATCAGAGTTAGGATGAATGGCTGTGGATCTTCCACCTGCGGTGTCATGAACTTCCTCTTGCACTTCTGAGCGATCTTCAGGAAAGTGTCGCACGCCATGTCCTGTACGCCCGGGTGATACTCGTGCATGAACTCGAACAGCTTGTTCACCACTGTCTTGAGGAACTTCCAGTGAGCACGAAGGAAGCGAGGATACTGACCCACAATATACATGATGTTCGATGCGACCACTGCCTTGTTGTCCTTCCCCTTCACCTCCTCACACAATCTTAACAGATCCTTGATGACGGAGACAAGGAAGCGCTTTTCATCTAGCTCGCCCATCGCCCCTGAGATCGAGCCCATAGCCCAGCAGAGGGTGTTCAGTCCATTCCATGTGAACATACCTCCTGCCACCTGCAGGTCTAGCTTCTCTAACATGATGCTCTCGGTGTCCTCGTAGTTGAGGTGTGTGAGGAAGACGAGTGTCTCCTTCATCGTCTTATACTGTGCGATGACCTCAGTGTCCTTCGTCGTTTCTCGCACGATCTCGCCGTTGTCGTCCTCCACTATGATCACTTCCTCGGGTTTCGCCATCTTATCGATCATTATGATGCGAAGGTTGTGTAACACTGCCTCGAAGATTAGGTGTTTCGGCCTCGTCATGGCACCATTAGAGCCCGTCTTAAATGCCACGTCAGCGTTGTAAAGCTCCTTTGCGAAGTGTGACCAGAACTCCAGACATGTCTTGAAGATCTCCTCGTCGTCCACCTCTGACACGCGAATGAGATACACGAGACTCTCTAACACGAAGCGCTCATGTGCCAACGAGCCATCGGGAAGGTCGAAGAAGACGAGGAAAGACTTGAGGTATGTACCGAGGAAGAGCGCAAGGCGAGACACAAACAGACAGTCTTCGTCGGAACCGTCCTCATATGCCTTGCGCAGGTTCGTGGAGGAAGGGAGGATGCCAGACAGTGACGTGATGAAGTTCAGCAGTAATGCCTGCACCGCTGGTTTATACAGGTCAGGGATGTCTTGAGGTGGTAGAGAAGCGATCTCTGTCAAACAATCGATTGTTGCGACCCTATAATACAATAATAGAGCAAAGGAATCAAGTTATGAGAGGCGTGTTATGACAGTGTTAACAATTACTCTTACCTGAACTTAGGCTGCGGTAAGAAGTTTGTAATTAGTCCAATGACAAGGTTCGTCTGGAAGATATACCCTAGTGATATCCATGAGAGAAATCGCTGGAGTGTGCATAGCGTGGCGTTGATGAGTGACGTCTTAGACGAAGCCTCTAAGATGAACTCACACAGCTGGAAGATCTGTGAAAACTCTTCATTCAATGAATCTTTCATCGTCTTAATCTTCGCTGCAGTCATCGAATCCTTCGAGAAGTCGAAAATCTCCTCTGACAGGAGTTGCAGGATTTTCATGTTGTTTTCACAGAGCGACTCTGACGCCTTCGATGCTCCCACGATGTCAGAGATGAAGGTAGGCCAGTTGTGAGGCCAGTCTTGCTTTAGAATTTGTACAAGGACAAGGTTTAGACGGCTTAGGAAGGAGTTATGGGCTCTCATGGACTCGTCAGTACTCGAGAGAGTGATGATCTTCGTCACGATGTAGTTGCGAATTCCCTCTCGTTGCTCCACAGGAATCACCTTCCAGTGAGTAGTAATGGCCTCCGCTAACACTTGGAGACCAAAGAACCTCGTGGCCTCCTGCTGCGAGGTCTCAAGGATGGCGTCAGCGCGGCGCCACATGTCAGGGTGTTCCTTCATGCGCACGAGAAACTCGTTCGCAGCAGGACGCTGAGGGTGACTGCTATTCATGGCAATCAATACAATCTGATCTAATAAGGTGCAGTCGAAAGGCTGCGAGAAATTTAGTAAATGAGCCGCTGCTTGCTCCATCTTTAAATGGGTGACTCAAAGGCAGAACTCACGTTGAGCTCGATAACACACACAAGAACAATCTTTTACTATCAACAAACAACCAACGTAATCGATTGGAGTTGGTTTAATGACTCAGTCTTCGTGAAAAGGCAGCCAACACTTCCCCCGTCTACTTTATGCAAGAACACGCGATACTTGCACGATACGTCTCTCTTTTCAAGTCTCACCGAGTCCAATACTTCGACGAGAGGTAAAAACAATCAATAAACTTGTTGAAAGTACAATTCCTATCGCAGAAGGAGAGAGAAGGGCTGTAGAAGTCTCTAGCGCTGTTTGTTAATTTCGAATTAATTCGTTTGTTTCTGTCAAGAGAAACGCAAAGATCAATAAGCGCTTTTCATATTTCCAAGAATTTTCAAAGAAATATCATGGATTTTAGAAGGAAATCCTCCTCTTCACCCACTACTCATTGTCGATTGAATTGCAACAACAACAAACAACAGAAGAAACATCTAAACCGCCGCGACTACGACGCCGCTGCTCTCTTTCCCGACATCATTCCTATTTGATTCCCTTCTCTTACTCTTACTTACGTAGGATATTGATAAGGTAAGAGGATAGTCCGTCTGTTTGGACGATCTCAAGTGATTGTCTTGATTTGTTATTTTGTTCTTCGAAACAAATCTCCTAACTTTTGAGCTCTCATATGATAGTTTATAAAAATTACAATCATGCTTCAAAGAACTAGTAGAATAGCCCGTCGTCTCGGAGCATCTGTTGCTCCTATCATGAAGGTGAGTGCTTTACCTCTCTAACCTCTCTTCTCACTGACTCTAATATCTCCTTCGCAGACTCAAACTATGGCTTTCAGCCGAGTCCCTGTCTCTAGTATAGCTTATAGAAAGGCGTTAGATGAGCGAAGAGGCGTGTTTCGAGGTGTGCAGAGGTTCGATGCTCGCTTCATGTCAGGTGAGACACAGCGATACCTCCCTCTCTTGTCACTCACACACTGCGGTATAGTGGTCGTGGAGACCCTGGAAAGCTTAGGTGACTCTATTTCCACAGCTGTCGTTGTCTCCTGGAGCAAGGAGCCAGGTGACAGTGTGAAGGAAGACGACGTCATCGCTGTCGTTGAGACTGACAAAGTCACAATGGACATTCGCGCAAAGAAGTCTGGAGTCTTCGTAGAAGCCCTCGTCGCTGCTAAAGGAGAGGTGAGTGTTGTTATAATGGATGGCAGGGTGTAATTTGATATGACTGTGTATGTTATCGTTAGGCGACTGTGGGCAATGCCTTCTATAAGATCGATACCTCTGCCCAGGCCGCCGTCGTTCATGCAGAGGCCACTGTGCCTAAGACCGCCGCTCCTGCCCCTACCCCAGCTGCTACTCCTGCTCCAGCCGCCGCAGCAGCAAAGGTTGAAGACGTCATCGTCAACGTGCCAATCATGGGTGAGTCCATCACTCAGGGCACTGTGGGCAAGTGGCACGCCAAGACCGGCGACTTCGTCAAGGCTGATCAAGTCATCGCAGAGATCGAGACAGACAAGGTTAACGTGGAGGTCAGAAGCCCTCAGGACGGTGTTATCTCGAAGGTGTTCGCTGGAGAGGGAGACGAGGTGTCAGTGGCCAATCCTTTCTTCGCTCTCACTCCTGCCGATGGCAGTGCGGCCCCTGCCGCCGCTCCAGCCGCTGCTGCTGCCCCTGTTGTGAAGGCTGAAGTGAAGAAAGAGGAAGTGAAAGCCGCTCCAGCTGCTGCCCCTGCTCCAAAGAAAGAGACTGCAGCGCCTAAGGAAGAGAAGAAAGCCAAGCCTGCTGAATCCGCTGCTCCTGTCTTCACTGGCGATCGCTCAGAGACTCGTGTGAAGATGACTCGTATGCGTACTCGCATTGCTGCTCGTCTGAAGGAATCTCAGAACACCGCTGCGATGTTAACAACCTTCCAGGAGTGCGACATGAGCAACCTCATCGATCTGCGCAACAAGTTCAAGGATGACTTCGAGAAAGTGCACGGTGTGAAGTTAGGCTTCATGAGCGCCTTCGTCAAGGCTGCGTCAGCTGCCTTACAAGAGATCCCTGCAGTGAACGCCGTTATCGATGATGAGACTCAGGAAGTCGTCTACCGCAACTACGTCGACATCTCTGTGGCTGTTGCCTCACCTAACGGCCTCGTCGTGCCAGTCCTTCGCAACACTGAGAAGATGAACTTCGCTGACGTGGAGAAGACCATCGCTCTCTACGGCAAGAAGGCGAAGGAGAACAAGCTAGCCATCGAAGATATGGCAGGTGGCACCTTCACAATCTCTAACGGCGGTGTCTTCGGATCTCTCTTCGGCACTCCTATCATCAACCCTCCACAGTCTGCCATCTTAGGCATGCACGCCACGAAGCTCAGACCTGTCGTAGTCAACGGCAAGGTAGAGGCGAGACCAATGATGTACCTCGCTCTGACATACGATCATCGTTTAATCGATGGAAGAGAAGCTGTCACCTTCCTTAAGAGCATCGCTCAGAAGATCGAAGATCCTTCCAAACTCCTCCTCACCCTCTAAACACCTCCTAAACACCTCTTCACGACACTCAATACTCTATCAATTTTCCCCTTCTCCCTCAAACCATCTCCTTATAATCCTATTAGTCTTAGCAGTCAGCCGTGTGGTGTTGTGAGAGGGAGGGATACGAGAAGAAGGAAGGTGCTGGAAGGTGTGAAGTGATCATTGATGCATGAAAGGCATCACAACTACTATAATATATCATGTAACATAAGATAAATTAACTCATTTATATTTATACTAACAATCTCATAAAAATAAGCATTGGAGCTCTTAGCAAACTTTTTCCAATCCATATGGAATGCATACCCCAAAGCATCTTATTGTCTATTTCGAATATATGGCTTTTCCGGTCGGTATAGCCCAGTGCGTTGCAGAAGTCTGTCGCGGTGGCCCTCAAACTTGAGGGAGAGATTGGGGTGCCCAGGGAGTGGACAAAGGAGTGCCTCCGTGACTGCGACAGACTTTTAAAAGACGACAGATTTTGAAACACTTAAGAGAGATTCTGGAATTTCGTTCCATTAAGCTTCTATTCGCCTTCTGGGGATTACCAACAGTTGTGCAATCTTTGGACAAGTCGTCGAATTGAACTCATCGTTCTTTGTGGTTTATTTAAAAGCGATCTTGACATGATTTTTATTCGTCATTTATCAGAATCCACCTGCCCAATGTTTCTCCTCCTCACATTTAATTGAGTTTTTTTCAAGCCTTATATCATTGATAGTCCATTAGTGAAATTAAGCGAGGATTATCCTCTGTAACAACTAGTTTGGAGGTGTATCAGGATTCAATTAGATAATCTTTAAAATACTCGTCTCACCAAACAGCGTTTCCTTTCTCACTGTTGGAATTGCTCATGTTGCCGCAGGAAGAGGACTCTTTCACCGTTTGAGGCACATACAGTGTATATACAAGTCACTCAAAACCACTCGCTTAATCATTCCCAAGTCGAGCGAAGCTATTCAGACATTCTCTCTGAAACTTCCTCCATCTTATGATGGCAAAGATGAGTTCATAGACGCTATTAATCAACTTCCTGAAGTGTCAGCTGCGAATCCTGCTCAATTCGTGTAGTTCCACAAAACTTCGGCATGATTTTGGAGCTGCGGCAGAATTGTAAAACACACAGGGAATCAAAACATTCGTCTTTGTGGAACTGCACGAGTTGAACAGGATTCGCAGCTGAGAAGTCAGGAAGTTGATTAATAGCGTCTATGAACTCATCTTTGCCATCATAAGATGGAGGAAGTTTCAGAGAGAATGCCTGAATAGCTAACAATATGATCAAATTAAAGCTCCTCCTCCTTCCAACCTAATGGCGGTGGCAATGGCGTGACATCATCGACGAGTAATATAGCGGCGCAGAGATCTTCATGTCGACTTTTATGCCAGGTATAATGAGTGAGGTGCTGGCGGACTACCGACTCTCTCCTCCCGCGGCGAGAGACTCGAAGGTGCTGTCACTGTTCGCGACGGCGGTGACGGCGCTGAAGGAATTCATCTCCCCGGAGATCCCAAAAATCATGGATGCGATCTTTGAGAAGACACTCGAGATGATCACGACGAACATGTTGGACTATCCCGAGCACCGCATCGCTTCCTTCACCTTCCTTCATACTCCGAGGCGAACAAGAACAGCTTCTACGGCCTCTTCTCCATCCCCGCACACCACCAGAAGCTCGTGATAGACTCGATCGTGTGGGCCTTCAAGCACACTGAGAGAAACATCTCAGAGACCGGGCTGGAGATCTTGCTCGAGTTACTGCAGAACATTGCGATGAATCCGTCCATCGCTCAGTCCTTCTACATCACCTTCATGATCCCGCTGATACAAGAATAAGAGCGGGTTCAAGCTGCAGGCGAGCATTCTCAAGCACTTCTTCCACATCACACAGCTGGGACAAGTGACAGTGCCGCTGTCAGGGAATAATGGCGTGAAAGACTGCTGATGAATGCCTTCCCGAAGATGTTGAAGTCTCAGGTGATTCTCTTCGTGAATGGTTTATTCGTGAAGGAGTTCGCGTCCGAGGACAACAGCGGCCTGTATTTAGAGGAGAATGAGGCGCGACTAGAGCGTCAGTGCCAGGACTGCTGAAACCATCTGAGATCGTTGATGACGTGGATCCTGACTTATAAACACCCATCGGATCGCATACACAAACAAGCTCACAGCTTTCTTCGTCCTTTATTATGCACCAAAGAGCTCAAGCACTTTGGTGCATCTCATCGTATTTCAGAGTTCATGGAGGGAAAAAGACATCAAAAATCTTTTATATTCTTCCCTTTTTCTCTTCTGGGTTTATTAGTTTTTGAGTGAAGTATGTTTGGGTGTTTATTGCTAAAGAAACCAAACAAAACAAAATAAATATTATGGATTATAATCAAGCTAAGAAGGCTTTAAAGCAGATTTGTGATTGGAATGGTAGTGGAGATGAAGAAAGAGTAAGAGAAATCTTAAAGAAAAATCCTAACTTAATAAACGAGGTAATAATATCTATTAATATTAATATATTAATAATAATAACCTCATATCATATATTATTATATTATATGATATTATAGGATTTGAATGGTAACGGTGATACGATATTAATGTATGCTTCGAGTTATAATTATATTAAAATAATAAAATTATTATTATCATATAATAATATTAATATTAAGACAAAACAGTAAAGTAAGTGATATAATATTATTATAATATAATATGATATAATATGTGTTGATAGTATGGTTATACTGCTCTTCATCATGCATCCCAGAGAGGTTATAATAATATTGTTGAATTACTATTATCACATTATAATATCGATATTAATATTAAAAACAAGGTAAGTAATATAATACTCTAATTTTATTGTTATTATAGTCGGGGAAGTTAGCTAGTGATGTATGTTGTGATGGTTCCAATGCAAATAAATAAAATAAATCTATTATATTAGAATTGTTTGAGGTGAGTTATTTGAGAATCCATCATCCATCACACCTCCTCTATCAGACATCTCAACTCTCATTCCTCTCTGTGCTTTCTGCTTATGCTTTCTTCTTCTATTTCCACCTCATCTCTTCTCTTCATCGTCACCTTACACTTGTTCAGTCTGAATCGCTCTCATTTCCTCCTATATGTCATCTACAACTCCTTCTTTACTCCTTCATTGTATTCTTCCGTGACAGGGTTGAAGAGTGGAAGGGTCGAAAGATGTGTCTCGTAATGCTTGTTGCAATAAATTTAAAATAGCGGGACTTCTACCACAGTGTCTCTTGTCATTCTCGACCATATTCTAATGACAGAGAATCGAGAATATCTCCTAATAAGAACTGACAAAACACTTTTTCTATCTTTATATCTTCACTTTCCTCTCCAACAATTTCCTTCTTTCCTGCTTCATTCACTTCCTTCGCGTTCTTCTTTGCCTTCTCTATTCTTTACAAACAAGCGAAAGAATGTCGTAAAGATCTCAGCTTGATGTTCATTCATTGCTTTCTTCTCACCCTCATGCGTATAAGGAATTCCCTTTGACACTTGGGAGAATAAAGCTCAACACGAGAATATTAGATCCAATCATCATAGAATAGTTCATTAGATTGTCTGGGTTGGGGCGATTCTGGTCTTCTTGAAATGGATCAATGTAATGGCGCCAATGAAACAAAAACAATGTAATACTTTCAATCTGAAGGAATCATACATTCACAAGACAAAAACGACCTTCTTCTTCTCCTTCTCCTTCTCAGTTCTCATTCGCGTCATTCGTTCTCATTCTCATCAACTTAACAGAATATATGACAGAATCAACTTGTATTCTTCCCTCTTTTCCTCTCATTCTTCTGGGCTTATTAGTTGTGAGTGAAGTGTGTTTGGGTTTTTACTGGTAAAAGATTAAAAGACAATAATGGTTTAAATGGTTTCTTATCAAATGACGAAACGACAACAAATAATGACAATAGTAACAATACTGTAATAACTCTTCTATTAATAACTTCTCTAATATATTTTAACAATAACAACTTGACATCATGGAATATAATCGAGCTAAGGATGCTTTAAAGGGGATTTGTGATTCTGAAGGTAGTTGGAATGAGAGTAAAGTAAAGAAGATCTTGGATGAACATCCTTCCTTAATAAACGAGGTAATAATATTATCTATGAATAATAAAATAATACCTGTCTTATGATATTATAGGATTTGAATGGTTCTGGTTCTACGATATTAATATTAGCCTCTTATAATAATCATATTCAAATAATAAAATTATTATTATCATATAATAATATTAATATTAATCAACAAAACATTGTAAGTAATATTTATATTCTAATATAATATGATATAATATGTGTTGATAGTATGGTAATACTGCTCTTCATTATGCATCCTATTTCGGTAATAAAGATATTGTTGAGTTATTATTATCTCAACCTACTATTGATATTAATATTAAAGATAATGGAAGTGTATAATAATATTATTGTTATTGTTATTGTGATTTGGTTTGTGTTATTATAGAGTGGGAAGTTAGTTAGTGATATATGTTGTGAGAGTTATCGTGCAGATAAATCAAATAAAGCTATTATATTAGAATTGTTTGAGGTGAGTTATTTATTGTTTATATGATGTTTTATCTTATTATAATATGATATTAGAATCATCGGAAAGCTCAGGCAGCCCTGATGTCATCAACTGTCACAGCGACAACTTCTACCTCTCCTGAAGGAAGTGACAATGGCACTGTTAACCAAAAGAATCCAAACAAGCAAACTGAAGCCACGATAACCGAATCTCCATCTGTGACCAAAGAGACTAAAGAGCATGTAACGAAAGAAAGTGGACTCGTCACGAATCAGACTGATCTTCCTACGATAAACAAACCCACAAACTCTGGGACCAAGGAGATCGCTGACTCAATAGATAAACGAGATAACCAGACGATTTCGAAGCCAGTGTTAGGAGGAGAGCAAATTGAAAAGAAGGAAAACGGACAAGTTGAGAAGAAATCACCAGACCTCATTCAAACTGAAGAAGAGGAAAACTATATGAAGGAGGCTCTGTTGTCAGGGAAGAAAGAATGGGGTCGCAGTAAGATCATGATAGTTGGTGAAGGTCGCGCAGGGAAAACAGCTTTATCGAATAGTATTCTCGGGAGAAAGTATGAAAGCACGGAATCAACGGTTGGGATAAACGAGTTCACTTGTAATGTGGGATATGCGAGTGTTGGAGGAAGAAATGCAGATGGGTTGTGGTCAGAGCATAAGAGAGAGAAGCAACAGAAGGAGTATGAGGTGGCGTTAGCGAAGATGATCTTTGATAAGAAGACAGGACGAGAACAAATGAAAAGAGGCGAAAGAGAAAGAGAAGAGGTGGAGTTAGAGTTATTAATGGGGAATAAGAATGCCGGAGGATATCTGCAGGATGTTGAAGCGTTTGGTAAAAGAGACGAAGGGAAGGGTAAAGTGGATGATTCAGTCTTGAAGCGGAAGGAAGTAACTTCGCATGATCCTCACCCGATTTCCAAGCCACAGAGCAAACTAGTACCATCATCATCTCAGTCCTCAGTTCTTGCTGAGTCTTTCCAGAAAGAGTCCAAAAGCAATGTTTCCAACCCAAATGCAGAGACGTCGATACCACATGGTACTATTTCCACTCACCATGCAGTAAAGGAGAATGAGGTCGACTCTCCAGTAAAGAAGGCAGAGATCGACAAGTCCTTAGTGATGCAATATCTTGGCGAGAAAAGCTGCGTTGATTCGAAGTTTGTCATTTCAGTGTTTGATTTCGGAGGTCAATCAGTGTTTAATGTGATCCATCCTTTCTTCCTGACGAGGTTTGGAGTGTATTTGTTGGTGTTTAACATGGAATGGCTGAGTAGCAATGCCACGGTAGAAGTGAAGGAGGATTGTCTGAGTTACATAACGTTCTGGCTGAACTCGATCATCATTCATACTCAGAATGAGAAGGGAGAAGTGGCTCCGATCTTCTTTGTTGGTACGAGGAAGGACCTAGTGAGCAGTCCAGCAGATCATTTGCAGATCTCAACGAAGCTGTATGAAGTGTTTAGTGGTAGTGTGGCGTGGCCGTATGTGGTAGAGAATGTGGGAGCAGAAGGACCTAACGGGAGGACGGATCTTTGCTTCTATCCTGTCAATAACACGTTGAGCAATCATGATGTCACGATGCAGAGCTTGTTGAAGAAGATAGAGGAGACAATCGATTCGTCGTCGTATGTGCATGTCGAGAGACCTTTAAGTTGGTTTCGAGTGATTGATGCTTTGAAGGAAGCGAATGTGCCTTATATGCGATACAAGGAGGCAGAGAGAATCATTACAGGCTGCGACATTCCAGAGAATAAGGTGTCGTTGTTGCTGCGATTTCTGCATGAGATGGGAATCTTGATGTGGCATGATGAAGACAAGTTGCGTGAAGTGGTAGT
>VKHI01000450.1:12777-25685 GCA_015145745.1 Poterioochromonas sp. DS
CTACCGGAACAAAATAAGATGCAATTTTATCCGCAATTTCTTGGATTTTAGGTTTGGAAATCTGAGCCTCTTGTACTGTCTGAATAATCTTTCCGAGTGTTGTCTCATCGCCGACATTCATTACTCGCAGTAACGCAGAACCTTCAACAACTGTTGCACCACCATGGATGAAATCGAACTCTTTCTTTGGAATTAATAAACTTTCTCCAGTAAGTAGAGATTCATTCACAGATATATGACTTCCTGATAGCAAGACACCATCTGCTGGAATCACTTCGCCTGTTACTAAGCGAATAACGTCAAACTTGTGAAGTAAGGAAGCATCAATAACAGCTTCCTCTGATGCTACAGAGCCTGCTTCATTAACAGCAAGAAAGTCATCCTCAGGTATGGCATCATAAGAACTTGGTGAAGCGAGCATAAAGTCATCCAGCATTGTTCCTACTAATCTCGCAGTTTTTGCTCGAAGACTCGATAATTTATGAATTGCCTCTGTGGTTCTTCCTTTCGCGTAAATTTCTAAATATTTCCCGAATAATACCGCCGTGATTAACACAGCCGTCGTATCGAAGTAGGTATCTTCCATCGAGTTGGAAGAATTTGAAGCCATATCGCTCATCATATTCATGGAAGATGGTTTAATCATTGATTTAATCAGGGTAATCACAGAATATACATATGATGCAATGGTGCCCGTTGATATCATAAAATCCATGCCAAAGGTTTTCGTTCGAAAAGACATCAACGCTTTCTTATTAAATCGATGTCCAATATAAAACTGGATTGGTGTAGCTAATACAAATTGTAAGAAACTAGAGAGCGATAATCCGGGTACAATATAAATTCGTGTAAAATGTTGTTGAGGGAATAAAGGTAACACCATCCCTAAAATTACAATAGGGATAGATAAAATAATTGATAATAGTAGTAATGATTGTTGTTCTTTCATTTCTCGCTGTTGTTGTTTGAGTAATCGTGTTGCCATAAGAAATGAACCCATAGAAGATACTGTGACAGTCAAATTCATTCTCTTTGCTAAACCATAAAATTTACGCGGTCCAGCAAGTTTTTCGAAGAAATTAACAGTAATTTGGCAGTCTTCAGGGTCTGTGACTGTTGCAGAGAGAACTCCTGTTAAAGATTGAAGTTGGGATGCATATTCCTCTAATTGTGAAGTGGGTACGTCGGCAGTTGTCACAGTCAGTAAGAGCGATTTTGCTGTTACCTCTTGCAAATTTCCTTCATTATGGATCTCATGGTACATTTCTTCTTCATTTAATACCTTTGCTTCAAATCCAACATCTTCTATCTCTTGGATAATATCTTTCGTGTGTGTGTGAGAAGGGTCGTAGAGCACTGACGCAGAATTTGTGGATAATGAGACAATAACTTCTTTGACACCTTTAATTTTGGAAACTGCAGATTCGACGGTAGACGTACAAGAACTACATGTCATTCCACCTATCCCCACAGTGAGTTTTCTAAGGCCGCTCGTAGAGCTTGTAATTTTCCCTAAATCGAGAGTGAAGATGTCATTCAGGATCTTTCCACCAAATCCATTCGCTTCAATTTCATCAATAATTTGCTTTGAGGATATTTTGGTTGGATCGTACTCTAAAGTTGTGGTATTCGTTGCGAGGGAGACTATGACGTCCTTCACAGAAGGTAAGCCTTGAAGAGCAGATTGCACAGTCGAGGTACAAGAAGTACACGTCATACCATCAATTTCGATAATAAGTTTCTTAAATTGGGGTGGAGAGGGAAGGAGGACTGTAACCTGTAAGACTTTCCCGTCGAAACCATTTTCTTCGATTTCTGTTAAAATATTAGGAATTTGTAAAATTGCTGGTTCATATTCTAAAGAAGCTGAATTGGTGCTTAATACGACAGCGACGTTCTTAACTGTTGGCAACTTCTCTAAAGCTTGCTTGATCGTGGAAGCACAAGAACTACAAGTCATTCCGTCAATCGCGAGAACGAGACGATGATATTTCACTTCTATCATTCTAAAACACCTTATAATTCACTCTTAATTAACAATAAGAGGATTAGAAGCGGATCAGTCAGGAGGAATAAGTCGAAGAAGCGAATCGAAAAGACTGGAAGTGTCTCTGGTATAGTGTCAAATTAAAATATGTTTCGATATACACTTCTAGATCTCAAAGATCAACATTCACACAAGGGCAGAAATTGATGGTTTTTACATGAAAGACACAGGCAGTATGAGCCTTGATAATCTTTTCCCTTCTGTCTTTTTGAAGTTCGTCCTACCTTTTCTCAAAGACTGTGATGCCGACTGTTTTCGTTGTACTTGCACATTCTTTTATCAAGAATTAAAGAAAAAACCTTCAAAATTTAGGCTTGAAGATGAAAATTGTCATAATTATTTTACTAACTTTGACTATCATGCGAAAGTGAACCGCCACGTACTCCAGAATAACCTTAAATTAGTTATCAACAGTAGAAATGGGTATTTTACTTTTTATGGTGGGGCGAATTTGACTTCCCGTAATGCTGCTACACTTATGAATAAATTAAGAAAGTTTCGCGCATTTTTTAAGAATATTGTAGATCCTTTCATATTTCCTAATAATCAAGTCTTTCACATTTCTCTGGAGTATGAGTTATTTTTCTTTCTCTGTCATTTACCGCAGAGTAATTTCCGAATTAATCGTTTGAGATTGGGTGGATTTGGGAGTAGTGGCACTACATAAATAGCTCAATTCGTTGCGCCTTACTTAACGTGGGCAACAGATGAATTACGTCTTAATGAATGGCCTGATGGAATCGTTCCCCATTTTTCTTCGAGCTTACAAATATTAATCCTCGAAAAATGTGAATCGATCTCGTTCCCTTCATCTATGCCTCCTCTGAAGAGACTGGTAATTGTTCGCACTAAAATTAAAGATTTGTCTCAACTTCCATTCATTGAAGAGATTGCAATTAGTGGAAGTCCCTGCTCTTCTTTCCGTTCAATCAAGTGCAAGCGCCTTACATTAGAACAAGAGTATGATCTTGATCCCGCAGACTTTAACAATGTAGAAGATCTAACACTTATTAATTGTCAATTTATCTCTGATAGTCGCAGTTCTAATTATTACTCCAGCTATGAAGAAGAGGAGGAGGCGGAGGAAGACGATCAGCAAGACGAAGAAGCAGTACCGAACGAGATTGATTACTTTCAAAATATCAAATCTCTTGCCATAACCTTTGAATTTAATTCGACAACATTATACCTTGACCTTTCCCAATTTCACAAATTAAAGTATTGTACCCTAGATATGAGTGAAAGGGGAGGATTTCGAGGACCGCTCACCACAGGATTGATTCCTCCATCGCTCAAGGTTATGCGTTTAATAAAACTCCCATCCAATCTTGAGATTGATTTCACAGGATTTTCAACTTTAACATCCATTTATCTTGTTCACTGTTATGTTCGTTCTTTAGTTGGTCTCGGAAAGGTTCCTTATATTTATTTAGAAGATATCCGGGGTTTGAAGGATCTCGCAGGATTGACGAAAGATAACCGGAAAGTTACCATCAAATCATGTTCTTTTAGAGATTACTCGGCTATTCGATACAATCCTGAAGTTGTTTTTGAGTATTCTGACCTGGAATCTGGCAAGGGTCTTGAACGTATTCAGAGTTTAACATTTAAGAACTGCAAAGATTTGTGTGATTTGTCAATGCTGTTGGATGTCTCTGAATTAAGGCTTGAACATTGCCCTTCAATTCATTCTTATGAAGGATTAGAGAATATTCCTAAACTTTTTATCAAAGATTGTAAGAATCTCAACATTAAAGAGCATGTTTTAAAAGCTATTATCTCAAAACCTTTGAATGAATATATTATTGGCAATGATGATCTTTTGAGTCGTCTACCTGATTGCTTGTTCACTGAAATATTCAAATTCTTACCCGTAACGAAAGTTTATACTTGTCTGACTGCAAGTTCGGGTCTTTATTCAAGATTGATGAAGAAAAGTCGAATGATTAGATTGTCCAAACGCCAGTTTGACAGTTTTTTCTCGAATCCACACTATCGCAAGAAACTCCTCGCCAGAGTTGATAGCCCTTACAAACAGGTCTTTTGTGATGCTCTAATTGATTACGTCACAGAAATTAATTGCGACGATATAATCGACATAGGATTTCACAAATTAAATCTTTCAGCGTCCGCTCTGTGCAAATTGATGGGCAAAGATGTTTATTACAAAAATTGGTTTCCAATGAAACATGTTTCTCCTTTTCTATCATACCCATTTAGCGTCTTGAAAGAAAATAATTTCCTCAGAATCCGTGAATTAACATTAAGTGGTTCTTGGGAAAATACATTTGAATTCCTTCGAAAGGTCATTGTTCTTTCTCTGATTTTGCAGAACTGCTCGTTCCCTTTCAAAACTCTTACCCTCCCAAATACATTAACTCATTTGTTCATTGAGAACTGCCATCCACACATAATCAAAGTATGTCCGCCACTTCCGTTCTTGCGATTATTAAAGTGTAACGCTTGTATGATAACCAACATTTCTAACTTTGAAATATTGGACGAAGTTATTCTCGAGGATATGGATGTTGTGGATGTCGCCTCTTTGGAGCACATTAGAAAAGTTTCTTTAAAAAATATTTCTGAGAAGATAGAAAATCTTAATGTACTACAGAATAATGAAGAAATAAGCATTCTTAATTGTGGAATGAAAAGACTCGATTTCTCACAGTGTTTTAGTAATTCCAAGAAGATCAACATTACACTAACGTCCTTATCTTCAGAAATTACGATTAATCTATCTTATTACAAGAAGATTGAATCTTTCTCTCTTGAAGGCTCTCAGAGTCTGTTAACGTTGCCTTTCTTCGATGAAGATCATATTCCAAGGAGTTTGTCCTCATTATCTTTGAACGGTATTAAGAATCTTACGAGATTACCTGAGAATTTGCTGCGGAAACTAGGGATTTCGGCGAATCGACTTTAGGAGGAGCATTCACCTGCGCAGATTAATGAAGCAATTTGAGTCAATGAATTAAGTTCAATTTATTGATTACGAGAAAAAAACTCAAAGTGTATTATCTAAACTATTTCCCTTCACTTATTTCTTCATGTTCTTGGTTAAGAATTCGAATACGACAGAGAAGTCCTTGTCAGCATATCTAAATAAACATTTTCAGATTAAATTTCAAGAAAAACGGGGAATCAATTAAGAAAACTCACCCATGCTCACAAAGAAGACCATATAATTGATGAGCTTGTCCACCTAATGGTAATCTTGCTTTACTTGCGTTAGCTACTTCCATTGCTAAGGTTAAATCCTTCTCCAACAGAGCTAAATTAAATCAAGTCACATAAGATACTTCATATTACTTGCGAAGTTCAATTTACTCACCGCAACCAAATCCTCCAGTGTATCCACGGCTAGCAGGGACATTAGGAAGAATTCCAGGAACAGGATTATAAGAGTCAGAGCTCCAACATCTGATGATATCAAACAGCTCCGTAACAAATAGAAAATAATTAGAATGAGTTAAAATACCTTCCAGTTGAAGTATTCATCACTCCGGCGAGCTTCTTTGGGTCCATTCCCATACGAATACCCTAATAAGTCAGAAATGGTTGTAATCGAATTTCTCAATTCATGCAAAACGTCAAAAGCTTACCAGTGCCATAGCCTCGCTGGTTCCAATCATCGAAATAGCTAATGCTAAGTTGTTACAAAGCTTGGTGATTTCTAAGTAGTTGGATAATGTTAAATATTGTGGTTTTTCATAATAGTTCACTACTTACCTCCAGCACCAGCTCCACCACAGTGAACAATATTCTTACCCATAGCATTTAAAAAGACACGAGCTCTTTCTAAGGTTTCCTCAGATCCTCCAACCATAAATGTTAAGGTTCCAGCCGCAGCACCAGTGACGCCTCCACTAACAGGAGCATCAATCATCTCCAAGCCATGCTTGTTAGCAGTCTCGATAAGCTCTTTAGAAGCAATAGGATCAATAGTAGAGGAGTCAACAATCAAAGCATTCTTTGGAGCATGTGCGAAAACACCATCTGGACCAGTTAAGGTTTGACGAACATGTGCAGTAGCAGGAAGCATAGTGAAAATTGTATGACAATGTTTAGCAAGATCTGCAACAGATTTTGCACCAACAGCACCTTCAGAAACAAGTTTATTTACACTATCTTTATTAATATCATAAACATAAACTGATGCCTTTCCACCAACTTCTGGATTCTTTAATAAATTTCTTGCCATAGAATTACCCATATTCCCTAATCCAATAAAACCAACATTTCCAACCTTACTTTGAGATGATTTTCCATGAGAAAAGTAAGAACGTTGAACAAGATTAGCTAAAGATCTATTTCTATACATTTTCTGATCTTTCTTTCTTCAATGAAGTGCAAAGAGAACGATTGTTTGATTCAAAAGGATCAATATTAATAAAATCAACCAGAAGTTGCAGTTACCGGCACATCGGATTTGTTAAATGAAAACTCATTTCACCGATCGAAATGAACAGTCTGGTTAATCAAGAGGGTTGTAGAAATTTGTGTAAAAGATGTTGCCTTTCATTATCGCTCTTTTGGTGATTAGTTTCGCCTTGGTGAAGGGAATTAAGGAGTCTGTTGTTGGAAGTGTGACAGCTGATGATATTTTTTATACTCATGTTTCAATTCCTCGTCATGCTTATCGTGTATCGATTCAGATATGGCTTCCACCTACATCCATCTTAATTCCTAAAATATTACTAAGATATGACGGTCTACCTTCTCCGAGTGATTATGATCGATTGTTGGAGTTTCATTTACCTCAAAAGTCAATTCAGATCACAGACGATAGACCAACTGCATCTACTCTTTACATCGGTGTCTGGGGAGGAGAACTGATGCACAGTTACCGGTACTTTGCTGGAAGCCCGGACGTTTCAGCTGTAATGATTGACTCCAACATTGATACATGTTCCAATGAGCTTGAGATTTATAACTTTAATGTGGGCAAATGTGAACTTCTTCCGATACTTACGGTTCCTACCACAACACAAAACCGCGGTGAAGCCTGTTCCACTGTTCAACTCGAGACCAATGAAAACTCCTGGAGTCAGATGCAGTCAATATTAGTCTCAAATGACATTCGTTCCTTGTATTTAAATTTAGCTGTGAAATTAAATGAGGAAACTTTTCGCGAGATTTGTTTATTTCCCACTTCACTCTCCTCCTCTTCTTCACTAATCATTTCATTTGAAGCTTATTTAGATCAATCAAAAGAGGAATTCAATTCCTATTATACAATTTTCAATAAAACAATTGACCAATTATGCTCCCTTCGGAATATTTCTTTATCTCTCACGCTTCCTCTCCCTCTAAATGGAATTTGGATTTTAGAGACAGATATGAACTTTTCTCGATCTTCTTCACTTTTAAATGTTACATTATTAGCAGATTCTTGTTTATCAACCAGTTATACCTTGTTACCCTCTTTAACGACCACTTCTTCGACTACGCTCAATTACCTCACTCAATTGACCACCATTAAACTAGAAGCAAAACACCAGGATCCTTGGTATTCTACTTACAACAACCGCCCTTTTACATCGACCACTTCGTCAACACCTCTTAAAGTACTGTATATGATGGATCTAACGAATACAAGGTACCAGCTAACACCAAACGGGAAATCCTTCCAATTCACGCTTCGACTGGATTATCATCTTAACCACTCAACCATTAATAATCCAGCAATTTTTAATTCATTAGCTTATCGAAGGCTTCGTATTATTGGTCGCATCGGCAATATTCCTTTCCCTAATGATAAAGCATCCATGAAAGGACTTCTTAATGATGTTGCTGCAGATGCCCCTTCCTCTTCCCCATCTTCCTCTGACCTCACAGAGAGTGAATTTTTAGCATTTCAATCCAGTAATGATTTTGAATTACTTACAGAAGAAGCGAAGAGTGCTGTTATTAAAGTGAAGCGTAAATCAGATGAAAGAATCTTACGTGTTATCTATCAGTGGAATATTCTTCATCCTAAATTATCTATTGTTAATGATCTTTTTGTTGATAATCTTTATTTCCTCGTGAAGGAAGATACATCTTCATCTGTAGAAGTCGATCATGTGAAAAGAGATGTTTCGTTCTCTGTGGTGACAGGGTATTGCTCTCCGAATACATGTGATCATGGAATCTGTTATATGAAATCCAATTATATTACTACCTCCGTTTGCTACTGCAAGTAAGTGTTGCTTTCTGCTAATTTATCCCCTCACGAAGAATGATCTGCTATAGATATCCTTGGGCTGGCGAAAGATGTGATCAATTAACAGTCTCTGACTGGTTCTATCAAATCCAGGTAATAATGAATACATCTCTTCCTTCTATAGCGTTCATAGTATCTCAATATGTATAGATCGTTGCACTGACAATAAGTAATTTAGCAATGATCCCAGCGATTATCTTCTCTTTCCTCCAACAATTATATTTAATCTGTATTGGTTTATTCTTTGCAATGAATGCATCCATTGTCTATCATTTATGTGATACAGATTATTATTGTTTATGGAATTTATCCTTTTTATCATTACAAGTATTTGATATATTATTTTGTAATGTTATGATTACATCAGTATTAGTTTTTTATTCACCATTCTCTGAAAAGATTCATAATCTATTATTATTAATTATCTTTGGTTTATTATTATCATTTACAGTGAACAATCCAACAAGTCCGATTAATTTAGTGTTTAGTTTTTCCATTGCTTTGATTGTTAATATGATTGGATGGATTTATTATTATTGTCAAAGAAAGATAAGGAAACCAACGTTATTATTAAAAATTGTTAATAAATATAAACTAGCTTCAGCGAAGGCAAAGGATGTTTTAATACAAAGAAAGATTATTTCATCGAAAGCGAATGAAAGTTCAGTATTTCTTACCAGACGGAGTCATAAACGAACGGATGATGAAGAAGAGAGAGTTGAGCAGAATCATAATGAAGAAGATGAAGAGGAGGATGATGATGAGAATCAAATTGAATTAAGCACTATGACTAGTCGAGAGACTTCAACATTGTTACAAGATGGAAATAGTTCAGGGGAAAATGAAAGAAGGAGAACGAAGAATTCTAATAGTTGGATGAAAGTTAATCAAGATTCTTCGGATCGCGAAGATCTTGAAGAAAGGTCAGAGCGAAGGAGTCTTTTCTACTATCACCGAAAGCATTTTCGAAGGTCGAAACATGAGGAGGAAGATGATCCCGAAATAAGTGATGAGCGAAGGAAGCGTTTCTATGATTTGTCTTTCCTTCGCTACTTCAGTCAAATCAAGCATATGTTGTTTGGTGTCGTGTGTGGTTTGATTGGTTTAAGTTGTTTTGTCTTACAAACAAGGGAAAACTATTGGATCTATCACAGTGCTTGGCATGTTTTAGTCATGATTGCATCGTATCTATTATTAAAAGGGAAGTATGAATTCTTTGAAATGATTCAATTTGAACCTTTGAAGAAGAAATGGCTTCTTGATAGTTAATGTGCGCGATGATTAAGAACCGAAATAATTTTGAATGATTTATTAAATAGAAAACCTTGTTAATGCTTTACCACAGACGTTCGTATTCCAGAGATCTACGAACCCAGGGAAAAAGTATCTCAAAGAATACGCGCCACTCTTGAGAGAGAAGGAGTTTCGCCAAACAAAGTACCAAGTAATTTGACACTGAAATAAAATTAAATAACAAATGATTGGCAGTCAGAGAAAGGAAATCAATCTCAAAATCATAAATTTCTTAGGTTGTATTGCAAATATGGGACAAAGTAAACAGAATTTCTTTTAACGTCGGAAGAAATAAATGATACCTTCATAAATTCATTTCTGCCAAACCCTTTTATTTAGTTTTTGGAAGTTTGGTAGTTTCGTAATTTCGTGCAAATTGCGCGATTTTGAGATGGCGTGGGATGTATTTTTTGACAGTTGTTTTGAAAATTTGTGGTAAGGATATAGGAAGAAGCTTTCTTCGATTGTTTTGAAGTTCTTTTGTTGGAAATCCTACTTCAAATAATGCCCACAACAAGCCAAAGGCAGTTGTTTGTTGCTTCTCCTGCTTTTGAAGCTCTGTATGAAGGGAGTAAAACCTTCTGGAAGACTCGAACAAATTTAGAGATTTTAATCCTTTCTCATGCAAAACATAACTGTTTAGAGGTTATTGCTTTTGATCCTGAGAAAGGTGTTGAAGCACCACCTATCTACCTAGACTCTGTACTTCTTCATTCGAAGTTGGATCAAAATAAAATCCAACTAAAAGTAGAAGAGAAGAAAGAAGCTCTAATTCGTCAAAAGAAAGCGGCTGATGTAGTACAAATCCGGAAAGAGATTGTTGTGAATGGCATGAATCAGTTTATCATCAGTCGACTGCAAATCGTCGACAGTGATGATAGTTCTTCTTTGCACATCCATCTCGCCCCGATGGGCGAAGACGTCATCAATGAGGTCACTAAAGAGCTCGATGTGATTATTCCAATGCCGATAGGTCTCGAAGGTGTGACAACATGCTTTCAAAAGAAAGTCACGTAAGTCTCTTTTGAGATGTTCTTGCGTATTGTATCTTACCAATTTCTACAGTACGAACGAGATTCAGGCGGCGTTGGATCAGTTGGAGGCCGAAAATGCTAAGTTGAAGCTAGCCACCTATCTTGCTGAATTAGGGACATCTTCTGTGGATGGATTTAAATTGATGCTCGCTGAAAAGATGAGACTTGAAAACGAGATGAAACAAAAGTTTAGTGTTCCTCGATTGCGTTGGATTAAGGCGATTAACCGTGTTTTGGCCCAAAATTACGTTGAGAAAGTCCGAGTTCGTCTTGCACAGGAGGTGATTGCTCCTAAAGAAACTCCTCCACCTGCAGGAAGAAGAAAACCGAAGGTATTTCGTCATAGCATGGATAACAACTTGAGTAATAAAACTACACTTCATCCTGATATTAATGAAACTACGCATCACCTTCCCGAGATTTATGCGCCAGAATCTGTGATTATGCATCCTCATCCTCATCAGCCTCAACCAGTGACGCTTCCAGTTCTGTCACCAACTACCAATCCTATTCACGAATTCGGTCCACTTGAGAAGAGACGAAGAAGGACGGGTAGAGAAGGAAAATTAGAGCGAAGATCATTCGAGTCCTTGCCCTCTGTAAGAGGGCAATTATCTTTCACTCCAAGCGACGCTACTCCTTCTTTAATTGATAGTTACACTTCGATTTCTCAGATCATACCAAGAGCTTCTATCAACATGAGTAGACGCGGTACTCGAGTTTTGAGTGCGAAGCTCTGAACAAACACACGGAAAAATTCTGTTGAATACATTTATTTTTGTACATCATTCTATGAAAGCATAGAAATGTTGACGGGACGTACGTAAGATTGATTCTTTCTGTATTACACCTTGATGACCTGTTTTTATTTTGATTCTTTTCGATATATATTGATTGGTATTAGCTTCAGTTTACTTTTTTTCTTTGACTCTTTTCGATTTTTGTTGATTATTATTATTTTTATTTATTCTCAGGATTATACACTGGAAGGATGCTCTTGGATGAAATAATCGCCTTATTTCATCTAAGAACGTATCTTTCTCTGATATTTTATTGAGAATTCATTATTTTTCTTTATCTTCACGCTTTTCTCTTCATACGTCTCAATCATTCACAGAATTACGAAGTATGAATTATATCTATATTATTGTATATTTGCTTTTTTTTATGGTTTCGGAAGCATGTAATGCATTTCCCCCTTCTTTTAGTTAAACTTAGGCTTAATATATATGAAATCCGATTCTTTTTTTTTCAATAACAACTATTTATTTATTTTCTATTCATCACTTTCTTTTCTTTTGTACATAATCTTCTAATATTGTTTGGCTTATATAATAACTTTCTCATTTCTCTCTTCTCCTCTATATTTATATACATACATACTACGTTTATATGATGGCTTTCGTTTTCTTTATTTAGGCAGTACTAGTACTTCAGTATAATAAAATAGATTTGAATTCGATAATAGTCTTTATAGTATGAATTGAAATCGAATATGACAAACCTATGAAAATTCAAAATTCTTTTTTACATTTTTTGGTGCGAGGCTGCTATACTTCTCCTATTGTGAGAGCCACTCGTATCATCGCCTGTCTTCTTCATTCATTCATTAATATACTTGTAATCGATTAATCTATAATATGATAAATAATCCAATGGTTTATCATTTCTTTTCATTATTTCCATTTTTGATCAAACAATATTGCAAAGAAACCAATGGAAACCTTTGCAAAAGAGAAGAAACATCTTCAATCTTCTCACAAGAAAGCAAATCATATAATTTTACAAATTATTATATTTACAGGAATGAGAAAGAAAATCAAAGTTTCTTTTAACGTCGCAGGAAATGAATGATTCCTTTCATTAATTCAATGTGAAACCTTACAAGAGATACTTCTTCCTTCGTTAGCATCGCCCAACATTTATTGATTGTTTCAGATATGTGTGCAGTGACTTCAACTTTGACAATACGAATGGGTAAACCATCCAATAATTGAAAGATGTGCTTTGTCAGGTGAAACCTGCTCGATAAAAGAAATACCAACTTCGTTAAACTGTTAGGAAAGATAAACGATAATAAATCTTTTGGTATTTCTTTCAATAATAAACATGTTACACCCTCCAGGCTACTTGGAAGACGATTTATATCTATTGGAGAGAAAGTGAAATCTCTGGTACCTTGTAATTGGCGAACATCTTGAAATCCTTCACAACAACGGATGACAACTTTGTCACAATGTCTTAATGGAGTAAAATCAGTAATAAAATGACATTGATCAATCTCAACAATGCGATTACCACTACCTAACCCTTCTAAACTATTAAT
>VKHI01000451.1:0-15704 GCA_015145745.1 Poterioochromonas sp. DS
ATGGCTTTGGTCGATCGAGGAGATGCCTCCGTGGCTGACATTGATGAGGCTATGAAGTTAGGGGCAGGTCATCCAATGGGCCCTCTCACGTTAGCGGATTACGTTGGACATGACATTAACTATAATGTGATGAAAGGTTGGAGAGAAGCTTATCCGAATGAACCAACTTTCTTTGTTCCAAAATGCTTAGAAGAATTAGTTCAAAAGGGCCATCTTGGTCGTAAGAGTGGAAGAGGTTTCTATGAATGGAATGGAGACAAACCAGGAAAAGCTCTCTTTTAACTTATTTTGAGTCGAACAGCGTAAAACTGTCTCGTTTTGTATCTCAATACTCAGTGAATACTCAATTGCTCTACTCGAGTTAAGGAATTGTCTATTTTAGCAACATTAGAGAGAATGAAAAGCATCTTGAGGAATATCTTCACTCGAGGACGGAGTACTGCACCAATCAATAATGATCTCGACAATGTAGTAAATCACTATGATAGTTCAGGAAGGAATCTCCAGAATGATTCACAAATGAACATCTCAAAAAAAAAACCGTTAACAGATTTACCTGAATATCTTTACTATACTTTCCAAGATTATCTGACCCAAGATGATTATCAACAACTTCTTAACACTTCTAAAAGGATATTTACCTATATAAGAAGGAAGACTATTGTTTATCGTTTACCAAGGAAATACTCTATTCAATATTGTGAAGATAGAAACTTTCGAAATCAATTAATAGAAAAAGTAGAGAATCCTTTAAAACAAATCATAATAAAATTAAATCCTATGAAGAGGTATTTAATCATTGCCCTGTTCATGTAATATGTACAAGTTTTTCAATACTTACGCAGTCAAATTCTCTTCAAAATATAAAAGAATTTTCCCTACATTGTTTTCCTCATTATCTTTTCAATATAACCTCATTATTAAATATAAGTCAATGTGAAAAGGTTGCTTTAAAAGATTATTCCAGATCTGACATTTCTTCACTGGAAGATTGTAAACATGTAATACTAAACAGTTGTGAGAATGTAACTGATTTTAGTAGTTTAGGAAAACAAACGAGTTTATGCATATATGAGAATGCCCATCTAACAAATGTTATGAGCTTTCGTTCCATTCAAACACTTACTTTGAAGAAATGTCGTAATCTCCAAGATATCAGTCCACTACGCGGTGTTTATGATCTTTCTCTTATACAATGTTGGGCAATAACAGATCTTTCTTCTTTAGGAGGTCATCATCGCTTAGAAATTACATGGTGTAGTCAAATACTGTCAGGTTATCATGCTTTAAAGGATATTCCAATAGTTAAGCTAGTTGGCTGTAAGATTTCTGATGTTTCAGTCTTGAGCAATTCAAAGATTCTTTATTTGGAGGGATGTGGCTCTTTAGTGGATGTTAGTTCTTTACGAGGAGTAAGAGATTTAACTTTGAGAGACTGTACAAAAATTGAAGATATCTCAATGTTAACAACAGTTCAGAAGCTGACTTTATATAATTTACCAGAGTTAAAGAGTTATGAAGGGGTTAATGAAATACCGAATTTATACCTTCAAATTTCGGATTTAAACGATGGCATGCTTCTACGATTTCCGAATGTAAAGAATATCGAAAGTTCCTTTTTCTTACTTCGTGATATGTTACCATTGTTACCATTTTTTACTAATCTTCATTCCCTTACTATTCGATATGTTTCACCTGTCATAATTGAAGTTTGTATTGATATTCATACAGTTATCCTTGAAAAGTGTGATATCAAGAATATTCGTGGTCTTGGAAAGAATCGTGTTGTTCGATTATTTGAATGTCGAGGTGATGGGATTGATGTGACTTGCTTAGCAACAGTTCCATTAGTATCAATTATTAACTGTCGATTCAAAAATGTTAATTATGAAAGATTACTGAATGTTCCGCGACTAAAAATTGAAGACTGGGTGGATGATCACTAACTTGATTACGATTCAACACAAGCCAACTTCCTTTTTCAGAAATAGCAGAGCTATTCCCTCTAGTCTTTTTAGCATGGATATACTGTGATTTACACATTTTATCGATAAAACTGTGCCATTTCTCCGCGAAGAAGAATTCGAACTCTGTATTTTAAAAAGGAAAATATGTATCGATCCTGCAACAAAAAACTGGACCGACTGACGGAAATAAAGATCCAGATTATTAGAGTCGAGCGGGCTTCCTGAGCCAGTGAGCCAATAATCCTTACAGATTTAGCTGTGTGTTTGCTTCTAGGGTCGAATTCATTCCAAATGGTCTTGAATACCCGAACTGTAGTATCTTGATGATATATATAACAAATTGAGAAAGATAAACAAGGAAGTTGAAAAGATTCGTTAGGTTCCATAATCTTTAGGGAAGCCTTTCACCATAAACACCATCATCACCTCTCTTAAGACTCAATAGATAACAATCGTGAGACCGTGACTTGATTGTTTAGGTATGTATGTCATATGATCGATGTTATAGTTGTTTGTAAAGTATGTGAATGTGCTGTGTCAGGCTATCATCGAGATCGAGAAGGTTAAGCTCGACTTCTGCACGAACCTGGGGAAGATCGCCTCGGCGAACACCGTACGTCTTCGTTACTCGTCACGAACATGGCGTTGGCTTCAGGCAGACCTCAATAGTTCCGCATTCCGTAGAGAGCTTTTGCTTCTTCAGACTTTCTTTCACTGTCATAGAGTGATGCGATGCTATTCATCAGGGTCTCTAAGACGAAGTTCTCTTTCAACACGCTAGGACAGAGCTAGTGTATTAGTTGGTCTACCGTTACTCTTGTTGCCCGTATAGGGGACTTACTTTTCTTTCATATCAAATCCCAATGAACATCAATAAAGCTGTTGATTGCCTTTCCCCATTGAAACTTGAAGAGAATAGTGATCTCGAAGCTGAATGCAGAAAGCTTGGAGTAATTAGCAATTTTGATCTGCTTTCTACCTTTCCAGATATAGTTTCATCGGATGAGAAGGTTCTAACAGAGTTCTCAAGACTTTTAGGTATAGAATTGATCGATTTTAATGCTTCGAACAATAATATTTTTCTTTGTAGTCAGGGAATTAACTCGAGTGGGATATAATGACTTTGAAACTCTTCGAACAGCATTAACGGAGGAAGGCCGAAAAGATTTTGACTTTTGGCACAAGCGTCAATCATCTAATGAGATAAGCGACTTCAACAAAGGGATTTTGATCCTTACACAAATATCTGCTCGGGTGAAAAGTTCGGGATTAGATCTTCCTTCACTATGGACACATGTCGTCAATTTAACGTTGAGAAGGGGAACGCTTTCTCCTTTGCTTGAATCGAGAAATTTTGATTTTACTCACCCATTTAAAGCTACAAGCAAACTCGATCCACTTGAAATGTTGGAACTAAAGATTATTCATTCCTTAGAAGAATATCGACAAAAGACAGTTTATGCTCCTGTTCTATCGTTATGTCAATCCACAGGGATTGGGAAAACGCGTTTAGCTTTTGAAATGTGTGATACTATACAATTCAAAACTTATCGTTATTTGATTTCTTATTTTTGTTGTCGTTCTCCTAATTCAACTGGGCAACCCAGGCGCACCACAAAGTTTATCGATTCTTTTGCCCGTTTAAAGACAATTTTGCAATGGTCAGCAATGCTATTTTCAATTGTTGCCACCGAATTTTTATTCAATTTTAGTAAGGATGAATTCGAGTTGGCGTTAAACAAAGGAGATTTCAAGGAAAGAGTCCTCTCTCATACCATTGATATTGCAATGCAAGAGAAATCATTCACGCAAGTCTTATCTTTATATGATGTAGTTTACTTAAAGCTTGCTTCGGTCGTAAACGAAGCAGCAATTTCACCTGAATACGCAGAGCAGGAAGTTGGATTAGCCATGAAGAAAATCTATGGTATTCTTCAGGAGTGTACAGAAACATTTACAGTCTCTGAATGGCTGGTAAATTTCAAGGCGAAGCTTAAAGAGGTTGATCTAAACACTTTCTTTCTACCTGATCATCCTGCAACAATCTTTACGCAGTTTAACTGTGTTTTGCTTGTTGTATTTGATGAAGGCTCTAATTTATTCTTGGAAAATGGTCGTGTGAACGAATGCTTTTTATCTTTTCGTCGTGCGACTCGAGCTCATCCACAATCTTTTGTGCCATTATTAACAATGCATCTCGATACAAATTTTAAAGTTTCTGAATTGTCACCAACAACATCCTTTGATAGCTCTGCACGTGTCCGGATGGATAGTTCCTACAATCTAATTCATCCTTTTTATACTTTTCCATTAATTGTAAAAGAAACCTTACCAGAGGATCTAAAGAAAGCTGAATATTTCCTAACCATATTTAATCTTGGTATTGAAGATATCCCAGATATCCAGATCATTTATAATCCTTTCCCATTGGGGTTTCAAAGTCGCCCTCTTTTCCGTGTGCCAACAGAACGGATCCTGGAAGGCACATACAGTCATCCATCTCAATTTTCTCAACAGTTTAGTAAAGGTCCTTTGGTATTGGCTGCTGAAAAGCTTATTCATGGAAATATTCAACTCATTAGACATCCAGTTGGTATTTTCGGTCATGTTAACCCTCTCGATGAGAATACTATTAAGTTGTATGTTTTAGCTGCTTGTCGCTTCGACTTGACTTCGACAACGCCGATTATACAAGAGATAATTCTTCGTCAGCACTTAGGAATGCTGATGGGAGTATCCAAAGATCGTAGTAATACAATTGTTACCTTTCCTTCCGAACCAATTGTTTCCGCTGCTGCTCAACTTATTTCTTTGATTGATGGAATGTTTGAACGGATTCTTCTTTCATTGACTTCATTTCTATCTAATAGGATGATTTTAAGCTTTGGAGGAAAGCAAGAAGTTGGCGAGCTGTTAAGTTGTGTTATTATTACTCGCATTTTCGACCTGGCTTCTTATCGAATGACCATGCGCAAATCAATCACCGATCGATTGCCGTTACTTCCCTTGAATGATGTCACAAAACATTTTGAGCACTGTTATACTCGAGCTTTACCTGTGGTGTTGTTTATTAAAGAACTATTCCCAAATAATTATGAACAGATTTTTCAGGATATGCGCCACCCTACTACTCCCCATCCAGTTCCTTATAAAAGGGAGTTTTTTCTTTCTATTATGCAATTTAATCATTTTGTGAAGGTGCAGTATAAGTTGGAGAAAAGCGATTTAATTAATTGTTTGCAACGTTCAGCTGCCATAGTTAATAAATCTGGAGAAGTTGGGATTGATATTGTTATTCCTATCGCTGTTCCAATCAATATTAACCAAACGATTGATATCTATAACCCTGATACATACCATATCTCTGCTTTAATGATTCAGGCAAAACATTGGGAGGATAATTTTAATTTAATTGATTTAGGAAAGGCCATTCAAAGAAGTACCATAGCAAAGGAAATTGGCTTTTTTGGTGAGAATATTCCTGATCAGTTGTATCTGGTGATGAATATTGGGAATGGCCGAAGCACAGGACAGTTTAAAGACAGAAGTCATGGTATGGTCAAAACTTCTCAAGGTAATAATCGTCCGAGAGAATATCGAGATACTATTGTATTACAATTCTGTGGTGTTGGAAGAGATCTATGTTATGACCTACCAGCTTTTACTGATGAAGAAAAGGATTGTTTGACGGTGTTGGCTCGACATAACGATCAGTTTGTCTACCTGGAAGATGATTTAAAAGACCTTAAGAAGGAACTTCATGTGGAGAATGCTGTTAGAACCATTTCTCCTTTAGTATACAAGAATTAAATTGAAAAGGAAATTGGGAAGATTCAGAGTGTATGATGATTGCAATTGAGAATAAGGAAAAGCATCTTTATTTCTTTTTATCCTTTGTTCAGCTTCCTGAATCTCTTCGAGAAAGTCTTCACCATCAAAAACAAACATATCTTTACTTAAACATTTTTGTTCGAGAGAATTAACAGATTCTAGTGAAGACTGCCTTTGTGCAAGATCTGATGAGGGCCAATTACTCTTCTCGATATTGTCGATGCCAGTGGAGGAGAATCATTTTATTATTACTTCGATATTAGATACTCAACAGATAACAATGAAGACTACCTTTGAATAGAGTGAAAACCTAAAAACAAACAAAAATACGAATCAAATGAAAAGAAAATGATTAAACAGTAGTCTGATTAAGAGGAGTAGTTTTTTCAGAAGGAGGTTCGGGGAGTGATAATTGTTCGTACATGCGATTCAGGGCAGTGATGGACATGATCGTCTGAGGGTGATCTTCACCTAATACAGCCTTTCTTCGATCAATACATTCGAGAAATAATACTTTGGCATCATCAAACTTCCCTTGGTCTCGATAAGCTACTGCAAGGGATTGCATTGAGCTGAGAGTAGTGGGACTATCCCAACCTAACAGATCCTTTCTTTTCTCTAAGCATTCGATTAGGATTGGTTCAGCTTCTTCGCATCTACCTTGAGAAAGATATAACAATCCTAAGAAACTCATCGTTTCTAAAGTATCAAGATGATCTTCTCCTAATAACTCCTTCTGAATGGATAAACTCTCCTTATATAAAGTTTCTGATTCTTCTACTCTCCCCATATAATCATATAACAGAGCAAGTTTAGTGATCAATCGTAAGGTTAGAACATGTTCAGGGCCTAAAGTCTCTCGTCGTTTTGCAAGACATTGACTTAATAATGGTTCTGCTTTGTCATATTCTTCGAGTGTGAAGTATAAGAGACCAAGATTACTCATCGTTCGAAGGGTATCAGCATTCTCAAGTCCTAATACTTCTAACTGTTTCTCAAGACACTCCGTATAGAGCGCTTTGGCTTCTTCCGACTTCCCTTGACTATCATAGAGTGAGGCGAGGTTATTCATCATCGTCAGAGTAAATGGGTTATCTAAGCCAAAGTTCTCTTTCAACACACCAAGACAGAGCACGTATAATGGTTCAGCCTCTTCAAACTTCCCTTGGTCATCATAAATATTCGCAAGTGTATTCGCAGCAGCTAAAGTCTCAGTATCATTAAGTCCAAGGAAGGATTTTCTTCTTTCATATTCTTGACGAAAGTTCTCAAGAATCCAATCTCTAATAAGTTCAAAAATAATTTTATTCATACCAAAGAATCCAATCGTTTGATTCATTGCATTAAATAATTGTTCTTTATCAATAGGGTTACTTGTTTCACTTGATTCTGCATCAATTGTCTCCAGTAGAGTGCGAAGGACGGTAGTAGCATCTTCTTCCATCTCTGCAATGAAACGTGCTTCACTCTTTGTACTAATAGCAATATCAAAATCACAACCTGTTGCTATCGTACAATATAATTCCCATAGACACCAAGTACGAGTTAATGGAAGGAAATCACCCCAAGGAGCAAGAAGCATAACAGTTCTCCCGATCTCAGAGATTCCTGTCTTAAAGGTATTCTCCCACCACTCAAATGAACGATCAGGGGTTTGATGATGATTACTACTAAATAAATCTAACCAAATAATAATCTCTGGTTCATCACTAAAGTAATGTAATAGAGCATCGACCACATCAAAGAAACGTGATTTCCATGCATGTGAGATAAAAACAGTACTTTGACCAATAACAGATGGATCAATACATTGAAGAAATTCACAATAAGTACATTTAAATGGTAAAGTTATTGGTTTAATAAATTTTTCACAGATATCTTCTGTTGTTGAATCAATTCTTTCATCTTCTGGAAGATTCTTAATTAATGTTTGAAGATATGATAATTTTATTCCAAGTTTTGGAAATTCTTTCACATCTTGTACAATGGGAGTTATATCCATGGATGGTTGAATTGATACTGCTCCTCCCATCTTTTTAATCTATATAAATCAATGTCTCTTTTAACGAATAACGTTATTCACTGATTAATAAAGAAACTGTCATATCGTGTCTTCATTATGAGAATATTCCTTTTATACGCTACATTACCACTGATATGATCACACATTGGATGACTCATGACTCAAGAGTTAACTCAGAGTTAACTCTTGTGTAACTGGGGATTTAGGAATAAATTTAGACAAAAATTCAATCTCACTATAACTCATTGTAAATGTCTGTTTCAATGATAGATTCTACAGGATCTAAGGCAGGATTTTGGTCGATCTCGAACAATCCTTTGAGATGGGAGGTATGTTTCTATGATGACATTACAAATGGATTATTTAAATTATTAGATATCCCCTTATCCTTGTTATTACAAATGTTTTATGATACAATAAATAATACATGAAAAATGAAAAAGAAGAAAAAATAAAAACCATAAGTTCTTTCCTGTGCTCTTTACGTTTACAATTGATTACTGGTTCGTAGGTTTTGTTACAGTCTTGATTCCTTCTGCCTTTGCTATGAACTTGAACAACATTGACTTCATCTTTGTTGGTAAGATAGGCAATATAACAGATATTAGCTTGTTCTTCAGATATTCCTATAATTCCTGAGATTAAAACAAGCCAACAACATCATACATGATAGAACCACTTACTCGAAGTAATATGACCCAGTTACTCAACCCTCGAAGAACATCTTTAAATCGAATACGATTGCTACTCAATCCATTCGTCTTAGCTTGTGAAGAGGTGGAGGAAGAGGAAGAGGTTGAAGTAGCAGGCAACATCAGTGATCGGATCATATTACTCTCGTCAGGGTTAGGCGATGAGATCAGTGGTGGTGACACCGACCACACTGGCATTAGATTAACAGGGCTATTCTCTGATGCAATCGCCTCTTGCGCCATCTTCGCCCAACGATCTGACAGTCCCCACACAACACCCAAACGATTCGCAATACCCTTAATCATGACGGTAGCTCGTCCAAGTAAGACAAGCTCTGAAGGAAATTCCGCCACCTGCACGATAGGAGAGTCTAAAGAGACTTCTTCACCAGCATATCCGCCAGGAAGAATTGTATCACTATTTCCAAATAACAAGATAGCGGTAGCAGCTGCAGCTTCATCACCAGCTCCTTCCTTGAACGAAACTCCTAATTACAATCATTAGTGAGATTAACAATAGGAAATATGATAGAATGAATAGAGAAACACACTTACCAAAGGATCTAACCATATTAGCAATCTCTGATGTTAATCGTTTAAGATCTTTCTCATCAACTTCCAACTGTTTTGATGATCCTTTCTTATTTTCTTGAGTCTTAGATAATGAAGTTGATTTGATATTTCCTAATCTTCGGTTGATTGTCTCCCATTGATTCACTAAGACGACAAGTTTCGCTAATCCAAGTCTCTGTGACGTATTAATCTGCTTAACTTGTCCACAGTCTAACAGAGCCACTTGACCTCCTTCCAACACGAATATATTACCTCTAAAAGAGCGAAAGAACATTAGAAGAGGACTAAAGGAAGGTGAAAGGATCACTTACGGATGAGGATCACCGTGGATGATACCAGAGCCAAAGATCATTGATCCATACGCATCAGTCAATGCAGTGAGGAGTCGACTTCCTAATACCAACGATTCTGGACTTCCTGCTTTGATTCCTCGTTTCTCTAACTCAGCACCAATCTTTGACAATGCCTTGCCTTCCACATACTCTAATACCATAACACGCTTACTGACAAGACCTGGAATAGGCAAAGGCACAACAACAGGAGGCTTTTGAGGTTTATTCGATGGACTATGAGCTACAGCAGAAGCAACTTTCACAGTAGCTTGAGCTTCAAATAGGAAATCAAGTTCATAGATTAATGTTTTCTCAATCTCAGTAAAGATTTTATAATAATCAATTAATAAAGAATCACCAATAACTTTCGCAAAATTTTTAAGATTTTGTATATCACCAAGTAGTTTACCTTCAATAGCAGGTCTTTGAACTTTAACAGCAACGACTCGACCATCTAATAGTTTAGCACGATGTACTTGAGCAATAGAAGCACTTCCTAATGGAATATCATCAAATTCAGCAAATAACTCTGACATTTTCGCTCCTTGTAGTAATTCTCTTTCAATGACATCCTTGACTACATTTGCGGGAAGTGGATCGAGCTGATCTTGAGTGATGGAGAGCTTGGAGGTATATTGTGGTGGGAAGATATCAACACGTGTTGAGATGATTTGACCGGTTTTCACATAAAATCCTTTTAATTCATTAATTTTTTTCACGATTTCATCACTTCCCCAATCATGTAATTGATTAAATAATCGACTTTTCTCTTCTTCTGTGTATTGTTGTTTGAGGTATTCTTCTCGTAGTTGTATCTCTGTTGCTAGACGTTTATAAGCAAAGAAGATTGGAATGGCAGAAGAGTAAAAAGATAATGCTCTAGAGAGTCTTTGAAAGGGATTCAGTGATGAAGAAGGGTTGACAGCATTAGATCCACCAAAGAGAGATAAAGAGGCTTCACTGTCTTTCGAGGAAAAAGGAAGATTGGAAAGAAAAGATTCAACCTTCGGCAAATCATTACCAGGTAAAGCAACATACTGTCGATTGAGACCTTGTTTGATTCCTGGAAATAAAGCTATCGACACTGTTTTAGGTGGTCGGATATAAAAGCTATTCACTGGAATCCATATCAGTAGAAAGAGAAGAGAGACCACGATTCCGATTTTCATTTCCCTATGATTCTATAGCGTAAGACGGAAGTTGCTTTGCTACTGATTGTGGTAATAGAAGGCTTCCTTTGGTCTGTTAGTTAATAGAAAGAAAGCTAATGACAATATAACTCAACGTTACGTCATCTCGATTCGTATATCGTTTTCTTCCGTATGGACGATCGTTTATCGTTTTTCTAAGAAACGATCGTTTATTCGATGATCTAAAATAAACAAAGTATTAGTTTTGGTGAAATCTCATAAGAATGACTGATTCAAGTGAAACTGCTGAATTTGGTGGAGCTGATTTTCTTCGCTTTGCTGGGCCTATCTTCTTTTTAGGTTTGCAGATGAGCAGGTAGGGAGATCTTGCTTACACCAGTCATTTCTTGATTCTTTTCTAATAGTGTGAGGACTGCACTTCAAATCATTGACACTCGCACAGTTGGAAACCTTTCAATTATTCCTTTTGCGAGTTTACTTGTTAATTGTATTATTTGGACTTTCTATGGTTTTCTGAAAGGTGATTATACAGTACTTTTACCTAATCTTCTAGGTGTCTTTGCTGGAGGATTTTGCTTCCGCATATTTAAGTTTTACAGCGGAACGAATGATCCTTCAGTCAACTACACGGTGTTAATATTAATATCCATTGCTGGATATTTCTTTGCGTTCAATAAATTGGAGTTATTAGGTTATTTTGGTTGTATATTAGCCGTTTTATTGATGGGCTCTCCTCTTGCTACTTTATCAACAGTTGTTCGAGAACAATCAACAAATGCTATGCCATTTATTACAAGCTTACTAACTTGGGGAAATGCTTTCTCATGGTCTCTCTATGGTCTTGTTATTGCTGATGATAAGATGGTAAGTGTTGTGATCGACTTATCCTTTCTTTCGTAACACTTAATTAGATTTATGGACCTAATTTACTCGGTCTAGGCCTAGCCAGCATCCAAATGATATTATATTTAATCTATGGATTGCCTCAAGATCTGTCTGAATCGCTTCCAATTCGAAAAAATTAATTAGTAAAGATACTATCTGATATCTTTGAAACATTGAATTTTTGTATCCTATAAGTGCTTACTTATCACTATTTTGTTTTGCCTTATTTTAGCTAATAAAGTGTAACACAATCCAATTATTGTAAAGAGTATTCACCCGCCTTGGGGCTGGAGAAAAGAAATAACACTTTAGTAGCAGTGATAGTGTTACTTAACAGAAAAATGAGTTAATAAATGTCTTTTCAATTCTGGTATTGTTGAAATCGAGCATTTACATACATGGCATATCATTTTCTCTTTTAATCGATTTTCTGCATTTTCTTCCGAATAAACGGATCGTATTTCAATATTCTGTGAAAGTAGTTCTTCTACTCTATCACTTGGAAGGAAATAATCTGTCGTAAAACTATTCCAATGCTTCTTTGTCTTTAGATATGATGATGTAAAGTCAGAGGTAATAATATGAAGATGTATAGGATGTAAGGATGGTATTACATGATAACCAAAGAGGAAATCACCAATGCTTTGTCTTTTCTTAATTTCACTTATATCTTGAAGAAAAGGTTGAAAGAGCCGCTCTCCTTCTATCTCTTTCTCATCAACTGTTTCTTTTTCTTCATATAAATGCCTCTTGATGGAGTGGACGAACTGTTTTGCTGTTTTATGAAGAATTTGAAGTTTGGGAAGATCAGAGGGAACAAACTCCCTCACTGAATGCTTGATGAGGAAACTCTCTTTCGGAATCAACAAAAGATGTATTAATGCTTTTGGATAAGCATCTTTGATAATCACACAATTCTCATCATTATAGAGAATCGCGTGTGGGTATGAAGATGGTCTCCTAACATATTCATATAAGATATTTTGATTAAATCCAGACTTCAAAGCAACTACAGGTCTAACAACTGGCATCACTTCTTCTTCCTTACTTTCAATAGCTGAAATTGACTCTTTATCTACCTTACTTTCTGGTTGAATCTCCTCGAAAGGTATAAACTTCCTTTTCTTCCCGATCATCTCTTTCTGCCTTCAATAATTTATGAGCTTTGCACAATTACACGCTACTCTTCTCTAACGCGAGATAATCCCCTCTATCAAGAGAGTTACAGATTTTCTGTTCTATATCGGTGGTGAAAGTTGTTTAGAGAATTATATTAGAATTAATGAAGATATTGAACTTAGTTTAGAGAAGATATTGAATAACTTGCATGTGAATCATCGCTAATCTCATTCAAACAAAATTTAAAATTCGTTTTAAATCTACAAAACATAAACTAAATTTGAAGCTTAATAATAACTTTGATATTCGAGGACTTCATCACAGCTCATATCACTTATGTTAGAGTAGTAGTCACATCTCACTTCTGCTTCATGAGAGATGGTATCAAGGGTGTCGTTCGAAAGACTTTCAAAGTCAAATAATGAGGATAGAGAAGGTATCTTACCAATCTCTACATCATCATCATTATCATCATCCTCTTCACCCTTATCCGAGACAGAGGAGACGGAGAAATAAGACGATTTTTCTACTGCAGGAGGAGGATTGTTTATTATAGGCTCTCTTTCATCAGAATCTTTCACCTCTAACTTTGATGTTGAGGACGGCTTTTCTGATGTCGACGAAGAGCAAAATCCTCCCACCCAACAGAAGATAAGAAATACAACCATCAGACAGACCGCTGTCATGAGAGTAGGATTTGTGAAGGTTGATTTAATTTGCTCAGAGGTCAAACGAGAGCTGGAACTCGATGATGAAGAAGATGATGATGAGAAGGTTAACTGCAACTCTTTCGGAGTCATAGACTGCAATGATGTTAAGACTATCTGATAGTTGCTCGTTAGAAGTAGTGTTAGAGGTAGTGTCTGGTAACTAAGATCTTGCTCTTCTTTTAGGGAAGAGAAAGATGATAGATCTATCCCATCTCTCGTAACATCAAAGTTACTGATAATTACTTGAGTAATTGCCGAGGCGCTGACAGCTCGGCAGCGAAACAGATTCGTGCCATTTCCTGTTGCCGTGATTTTAACTTGTCCAGTGCTCTGAATCTCGAAGACATTGCGAGTGCTGGAAGTCCCTGTATAGGAGCCAGGATGAGTAATTACAATCACATTATCTGAGGGATGAGGAGCGAAGATAGAAGTGGAGACTGACGTAGGAACCAATGAATTCGAAGGATCGATCACAGGAAGTAAGGAGGGGACAGGACTTGGCCTCAATGAAGGACCATTCGTTGCTTTCGTCGTGGGATAGCGAGTTTGTAAAGGAGAGGCACTGGGACGAATGGTAGAAGGGCGAAGGGTTGGAGTCTTTGCAGGTTGGAAGGTGGAAGGACTAGCACTGTTTGAAGTATTAATAGAGGGAGCTCTGGATTGGGACGGGTAAAAGGTGAAGGAGTTATCAGTCGGTCTTGAGGTAGGTCTCGAAGAAGGTGTGATGGAAGGTGAACTAGACGGTGTAGAGGAAGGTATGAATGTCGGTGGACTATAAACATCATGAGGGAAGGTGAGAATATACGTTCGGCCTTGGTTCATGAAGGAAGGAGTGCTAACAAGGATGAGATCAGGAATACCATCATCATTCAGATCTCCTGGTCCTGCGACTAAGAAGCCAGCACCCTCCACCACAATTCTCCTCCCTCCTTTGCTATCAGAGGGCTGGGACAAGTCTTCATCGAGCAATTGGGTGGATTCGTTGTTTCCGAAGAAGATGATAGTAGATTGGTCAGTCAGTTGATTTGTTGATATCTTCCCTACTGCCATGTCATCATATCCGTCCTGATTGAAGTCTCCTATGCCAGTGAGAGTAAAACCCGTGTAAGCTCCTTTATCGCCGTAGATCCTGAACCCATTCACACCGTTCGATACATCAGCGAGGGAGATGGTAGCAATGCTCTCACGACTCCTCCCGAAGACAATGAAGATTAAACTACGGAAGGTATTCGTCAACGTGGCGATAGCGATGTCTTCGTATCCATCGCCATTCATATCATTCACACTCGAAACAGCTAGTCCCATGATCGCGATCCAGCTGCGATCAGCTGTGATTTGATACCCTTCCACTGCACTAATCTTCGTCGCATCAATAGTCGCAGGCCAATTAAACCTACCGAAGAACACAGTACAATACTTGATACTGGCACAGATGATCACATCCTTCGATCGATCTTCATTGATGTCTTGCAGCACTGCTGTTGCGACGCCGAATTGATCTTTATCAGGCGAGAAGAGAGTCGAAACAATTTTCTGAAAGTCATCAGATCTCCTCCAGAATATCATGTAACACTGCGCTGACAACGGATCACATAGCAGTATCTCCTCAAACACTCCTTTCAATGAGGTAACTCGCTCACAGCTGCGGAAGGTCGTGTCTCTCCTAAAGATCGATAGCTCACTGTGAGTCACGGGGAAGGGGAAGTTCACAGGCGAGGAGAGGTTCACAGGCATTGTCGTATATTGATGCAGTAATGTTTTAGATCCAAAGATCACATAATACGAACCACTGTTCGGCTGAGAGACGATCAAAGGAGAGAAAAGAGGGTCGGAGGACTCTGAGGTGGAGGCAGTAGCTGTTACGGTTATTCCGAGAGGAAAAATCACTTCTTTCCAGTCTGTGAGGTTCCCGATGACTTTGAAGGGATAGGAGAGATTAGCAGCAAGGTTGAGATAGGACAGGTCGTAAGACGGGGGACTAGTTGGAGTGCAGGTAGGTATTGCGGTGGGGTGATGCGATGGCTGCGATGAAGGGCGAGAGGAGGGTTGACTAGACGGAAAGCCACTGGGACGACTATTAGGTTGTGTTGAAGGAGAGGTTGTTGGTTGAGTAGAGGGTTGGTTGGAAGGATTGTTTGTTGGTTGATTGCTTGGTCTTATAGTTGGTGTAGATGAAGGGATGTTAGTCGGTGTATTAGTGGGTAGATTGGAGGGACTGTTCGTAGGTTGTGAGGTGGGTATTTTAGTGGGGATAGTCGTTGGTATGTCGGTTGGTATAGTTGATGGTTGAGAAGTAGGGAGTGAAGAGGGAGCGGCAGAGGGTTGTTTGGTGGGTAAAGCGGATGGAGATCGGGAAGGATGTGATGTGGGCTGTGAGGAAGGTTTTATGGTCGGATTATTCGATGGCTGTGAAGAGGGATG
>VKHI01000452.1:0-25643 GCA_015145745.1 Poterioochromonas sp. DS
CACTCTCCGAGAATCCGAAAACCCCAAAAGTGCATAAAGACGAGTAGAAAATTTTCAGTGAAGCGTGATCGCTGTGGTCTATATGATATGAACGAACTAAAAGAAACAACAACAACAACAACAACAACAATAACAAATATCATCAGAAGGAATAGAACTCCTGCTCTTCAAAGATCATTATGTTTCGTGATTCAAAGTCTCCAAAGTAAGATTCTCAACGACTTCTTCCATTTTTCATGTTTAATGTTGTGTTAGATGTTCAAGTAGTAATTGAACTCAAAAATGATTATGAAGTTAGAGGAATCGTTCAACAATGTGATGAAAAGATGAATGTTCTTCTTTCTCAAGTAATAATGACAACTATTCAGAGAAAAGAGGAGATGTATGATGAGATGCTTGTGAAGGGGAGATCTATTAGATATGTTCACTTCCCACCTTTCATTAATATTCATGCTCAAGTAGCACAATATCGAAAGAAGATGGAATCAAATCGTCGAAAGAATATGCCAAACAAGATTGTTGACAAGAAATCTCTTTCTGTAAACTCACTGCAGAAGAGGAAGATAGAGGAGATCGTTCTTGATAATACTAATTACGAAGACGAGGAATCAGAGGGAGAAGATGATTATGATGCCCTTGATGCCATAGGAGATGAACAAGAATCGTAAGAACGAGATAGCTATGGAGATCTACACAAAGAAGGATTCGATAGGTGGTTACTATTTCGATTCTCGTTGTTTTTTTGTGGTGGTATCAAAGACGTCTATCGAAGCGATGAGGTGGTGGGATGCCAAATATTGGAAGGTTGCATGATTGCTTGCAGAAATCAATGCAAAAGATGAACTATGATTGAGTCGGTTCAAGGATTATAAAGGTTATCACAAGAACGTGTCGACTATGTCGTTGAATTTCGTCAATCAAATTATAGACAAGAATGAATTACTATGACTATTTCTAACATTTGTAAGAAGATTCATAGTTTTCAAATGATACTTATGATTCGCTTGATTATAATTTCATAAAGATAACGAATAAAATTATTGTTGCTAATATCACAATTTCAATAACCTCGTCCAAATCCTCAGCTTCTTTTTCATCGCGGTATTGGACTACAATCTCTGATACATGAATGCAGCGGTGATCAACTGCAGATTGATGTTCTCGCGACTGCTCTTTCCAATTATTAAAAGCGATTTTCGCATTTCTTCTCACTTGTTGAGAGTCAAAGTAAAATAAGGTGTCTTGTAACTTCTTTGTTCTCTTTCGAGCTCGTGCAGAATGAATTAGACGGTTAATGAACGAATGAATTCTCTTTGCTGCAACTTTTCTTCTTGCTGTAATAAATTTATCATAAGCTCGTCTTGCTATATAACTCCGAAAGATTGACTGAATCTTGATGGTGCTTTGAATTGCTGTAATTAATTTCTGATTCAGTAGGTGAATGAGCCAATCTTCGAGGAAAATCATCGATTTACCTATTAAAAACGACTCTCGAACAGTATGGAGGGGATAATGTCTATTAGTCTCGATACCTTTGAGAAGAGTCTCAACCGAACCATGCAACGTAGTCAAAGGATGGTAGTGTTCAGAAAACTCGCTCAACTTCATCCGAAATGGATATTTCGAGCGGATAACAGAGATTGCTTCAAGTAAACCATTATTCTTCAATTGATTGTGAACAGAGCGGTTTTGAAACAGCCAAGGTGTTTTTTCGTCATTCGGTTTAATGCATTTAATAAAAGATAACTTAGATTGATTTAAACGAGTAATCATGCTCTCTAAATCATTTCGGAAGCCTTTTGCGACAGAATTCGAGAGCTTTGAGCTCGCTGCTGAAGGACTGAGCTTGTTTGAGCAATTTTCATTAGAAAATGGCAAATCTGCCAGAGACTTTGCGATTGAATTTGAAGATGTGCGAAGCATTTCCAACAAAGAGCTGTCGGGCACTGAATGATTTCCTTCGCTAAACCCCACAACTGTGTATTCAACATCTCCCGCATAGTGATTTATCGAAAATTTCTCGGCAAACCGATCAATAGTTAATTGAGAGTAAAGAGAACTACTTTTTGTGGATGTTTGAGACTGTTTGATCTGTTTGAGAAAGAATTGATCTCCCTGCCTCAAGTTCACTTGATCGTTCATGATATCTATAATACCTCTCGGAGATTCGATCATGAACAAAACTCGCTCAATTCGCTCGAAAGAAAAATCAGGAATAACAGAAATCAATCCTTCGCTCCGATATAATTCTTGTTCTGTGATAACTGTGGCCGACAGGAAATGATAATGAAGCTTCTCGTTCGCATAATTTATCAAAAACTGTTCGATTGAATTCCCGCCTTCTTCAAGCCTCTCAAAGCCGAAAATATCAAGCAAGGAAATATTCAATTCATTTGCGAATAACTTTGATGAACTTGAAGCATCATTGCTCGATAATATTTCATTAAGTCTTATTACCGTCCACTGAAATAAAAGCAAATAAATCTCGGATGCGATAGAATTACGATGATTAATAAGTTCTGGAAATGATCGTCGTGATGTAATTCTCCCTTCGCCCTTGATGTTAATTGCTTTATGGGTAATAAATTCTTGAAGTTTTTGAGCATCTAAGCCTAATAGTCCGCCTACATTAGTTAAGGAAGGTTCGCAGTCTTCAGTCTTATAATTTTCATCCCTCCAAAAGTCAAATTTGGTTTGAGTAAGACTCGTAATAGCTTGCAATATTGATAGAAATTCTACTTTTTCTTCTCGGGATAATTGTAAAGCTTGTTCAGAAATTCTGACGAATTCTTCCAGAGAATGCTCGTGAGCGGTCATAGAAGGGTGTTCAACGATTCTAGTATCATTTGAACACTTCTGTAGCATAGAAAGAGCGTGAAAACCTTTTTCTCGAAGATAGATGTCATCCATCATACAAGCACGTTTCTTTGGAGAGAAAGTTGAGTAAAACTTTAAAATAATTAAGATCGAAATAACTAACCTTTTCCAAAAGGAATGTATGCAGCTTTGCCCCGATGACTGCGCTTCGGGAATCATATATCAAAGTAATCAATTTTCCTATTAGAAGAAAGTGCATTAAAAGGGATTCGACAAAGAAAACAATCCTACCATATCTTGAAGAATTATTATTCTTGATTGTGGTCGCGTTGCCCATATATTCCAGGAGTAAATTAGATTTCAATACCTAAACACGAAATAAATCCTTCTTTAATATGAAGTAGATAAAGCTTTTCGCGCTTACTGCATCCATGAATCTCTTGCTGTCGCTATGGTCGCTCAGAAATAAAAAATGTTCAACAAGAAGCTTCACCGACTCTGTTTTCCCTGAAAGAAACATCAAATCAGAATAGATAACAATGCATCAAGTCACCTGAGCCAGATTCGCCTCCAATGATCACCGATTGAGGAGAGTGATCCTTTTTCATCTGATGAAACATTAAATTTGAGACTCTGAACAGATGAGGCGGGCAATCTTCTTTCAAAAATTCGTCGCTATAACTTCTCCTACCAGAAAAACAAGTAATTTTTGATTGATAGGGGGAAGGTATGAATTATACATTGATTTTTCGGAGTACAGATCTTCTTCGGAACTCCATGTGTATGGATTGATCGCAATAATCACGTCTTTAATAGATGAATAGATTTTCCCCTCAGAAAATCGCCTAAAGTTGAAAATTTTGTGAGTCAGGAGGGCCGTCGTACCAAATTCCTTACTTTTTGAGTGCATTCAAAAGTGTTGCATCATTGAGTCGCTTTATGGCACAAAGGTCGTCATACAAAGTTTGCTCATCAAGGTCCTATTAAAAATCAGTTAAAACTTATGATTGAGAATACAAGTGTACAATCTTACTCGAAGAACAATATCTGTGGAAGTTTTTGCATTTTCAATGAAAACGGTTGAGAACTCAGGACTGCAAGGACCTAATTGAACTCTCACTTCAACTCCATCATCATATACACCAACCACAATTCCTCCCACCCACACTTGTTCAGGATGTTTAATGTAAACTAATTGATCCTTTGTTACTCGCATGACTTATTTATTGCTTCGCTAATGAATTATGATGTAATTCAACAACCATCCCTTGAAGATATGAAGGTAAGCTCCAATATTTCCTTTTCGATCAAAAATCCTTAAACAAAATCCTGGAAGAAACTGAAAAAAAGGTCGAAGAATTTCATCCGACCCGAACAAATCCAAAGAAAAACTGAAAAAATAAATAAAATTCACTTACTTTTCTTACAATTATAAAATAACTTCATACCATATCTGATGATGATTATTCAAGAAATTCATAACACTAAAACACATCGACATCGACATTAAAGAACTAACAGCCAACAATTTCGTGGGGAAAAATGAAAATCTTGAAAATCATTTCCTCTTTTGGAAGAAATAAAAATACACAATAAACTCAAAATAAAACTAAATATTTCAATCATCGCCATCCATTTTCCTTCTTCTTAATTTTTGCTTGATTCGCATGAGGATTAGCAAAAGCCTTCACTGCAACCTGAGAGGAATAATTATTTCCGGACTTTTTAAAGATACTTAAATCAACTGATCGATTTAATTTAGAGAGATCCATAGATTCTTCTTTCAATTGAGGTTTTGGCTTAGGTCGACTCACAACCTTTTGCGGACTCACAGATCCTCTCTTCCTAGGAGAAGGTGCTGGTTCGTCGATTGCCTCGATAACATCTGGATGGTGTACAGATTGGAGTGGACGGTCATCATAACTATTCTGCAAGGAAGTATTCAGAAAGTTTGGGGGTACTGCAGACTTTGAAGAATTCCAAGACCTGGAACTAACAGGTTTCTTTGGTGGAGGGTCATAGCTGCGCAAGACGAATGGAGGCGATTTGTTTCTTTCCACCAATCCGATTATCTTCATTGGAGAGGGTCTTGCCATGGCTGGATGGGGCATCGCAGGTTCGGAAACATATGCCGAGCTTTGCTCTGCCGAACGACTCCTCGGTTGCGATGAAAAAATATTCGACTTTCGGGCAGGCACGGAGGGTTCATTGTGACGCAGTTCTTCTTTAAAGTGATTTGTTCTCTGCGGGGAAATCGAATGACTCCTTCCAACAGGAGCAATTTCTTCATGAGTGTTAAGCTTCTTCCTTTTTATCGCGGGGGCGTTATCCGGGATACTCTCATGAGACCTTCGCAAGTGACTCGTTTCTGTTGAAGATTGTGGCTTAAAATGCTTGAAAACTCGATAAATACGAAAACAAATCGGGGAATCCATCCAATAAAGCTCCGGGATTTGTTTTATCTTTTGGTTTTTCGCTTTAGGAATGATATCACCAAGTTCTTCGAATTCTTCACTTGTAAGAGCTGGTAACTCTTCTAATGCGGAAAGAAGAGAAAGAATTTCTTTTTGCAGTAATGTATATTGCCTTTCCAAAGACAGAAAACACTGTAAACCGAGTTTAAGTTCGGCACGTGGATCAATGGCAACTCTTCCCTTCCTCCATTTCATTGAATGAGGAGGATATAAAGATAAAGTCACATGGAAGTAAGAGGAAGCTGCAGAATTTGCAGCAGATGCTTTAATTGAGGTTGCAGGCAATAAATTTGACGATGGATGATGGCCAGTCGAAGAAGGGAAGACAAATTGCTCACTGTCTACCTGGTAAGCACTTTGTGCAATAATTTCATCTTTATAACGAAGTTGATGGCCGTTTCGTGTAGAATCTCTGACAAGGCACCATAATACAGTTACTGACTGCTGTCTTTGTTGCAGATTCAAAGAAGGAAGGACAGAACCTTCAACAAACGGGTTGTTCATCGATTTCCCCTCTTTTGCAATTAATTCTTTCTCTTCTAATGAAAATTTAAAAGACTCTCGCCAATTAGGATACAAAGTTTCACTCTATGAAGCACAATAAGCGAAAAAATCCAGAAAAATCATCATTTCTTACCTGAACCGACGTTCTTTGATATCCAATAACGACGGGTATACAACCATACACCTCTTCCATGACAGTAAATTCCATATCAGCGCGAATAACACAATTTCCATTGAGAATATTGTAATCCACATCGGTAAAATGAGCCAATACTTCAGGAATATTCTGTTTCCATCGATTGGAACTTTCATTTCCCTTTTGCTCCTCCTCTCCTCGCCCCTCCTCCGCCTCCTCGTATTCTCCATGATTCTTGAAGTCATCATTCAACTTGGAAGATAATACAGGAATCGTGGGATGGAAAGTTAGCAATATTAATTCAACATATGCATCAGAGCTCCTTGACATGTGCTTCATTGCTGGAAGATGACGAGCTAATATAACTTCCACCTGCAAATTTTACGAAGAAGCGATTAGTTGAGAAAAATTAACGATAAAGAGAATTGACTATACCTCTAACGTCGACGATGCGGTGATAGAAGATGATGACGAAAGCTTTTTCTGAGGTGAAGAGTGATGTTTTCTTTGATGCGGTTGGGTTAATTCTTGCTGAATCGAACGATACTTTTCTTCTAAAAGAGTAATTAATTGCTGCACTTCTTCCGAAGTTACCTTGTATCTTGGATTATGCTTAGCTAAAATTTGGTCTTGGTGATTGTATTCTGGTGCATTATGAGCATGGTTCTGATTTTCAATCATGTTGATCCATGAAAGCAATGCTTGAACTTCATTTTCTTCAGTTCCGCCAACTTTTTTCATTTTCCCCGGCTCATGAGCGCCTGATCGCTCATGGACTTTCTTTTCTTCTACTTCTTCCTCTTCTAATTCTTCCTCAGATTTCGATTGCTCTTCTAATTTTTCCTCTTCGTGCTCTAATTCATTTCTACTCCCCTCGCTAAATCTCGGTTGCCTAGAATCGATGACAGAAGGGTGTATTGTTTGTATGGATTCTTGACTTGATAACAAACTACTTCTTGCGAAGCCCTTAGCACCATCACTGGCATTCAAACTAGATTGCAATGATGTTGTAAGAGAAGCATTTGTCCGAAAGAAAGTTTCTTGTACATTTCTTAGATGATGAAGTTCTTCTTGCTGCAACTTCACTAACTGTAGCAACTCTGCCAACACTGCATTCATCGAGGTATTATCGCGCGACATTCTTTGCAAACCGTTTTGAGGAAGAGCAGCTGTTGAAATTGTTTGAATTTCTTCTTCTAAATTTTCATCATTTTCGAGTGCAGATTTTTCTAAATCCACTGCTAACTGGCATAGTTTCGCGGTAACGTCTCTTATAGCATCTCGGTTTATGTCCCGTCTTCGAGAAGCTTGAAGATCATTGCGAGGTGGCGATGATGAAGCTTTGGCGGCAGTCAGAATTGGGCTACGCGCCTGGTTTTTCTTGGATGTGGGAGAAGAATGAAGGTTTGGAGAAGAATTTGCGTGATTCACAATATTTTCTCGTTTAACTGGAAGGCTGTCGTCTGAGATTGACAAAGAGGTCGACGGTTGGGAAATATGCGGTGAGGTCTTCACTTCAGTCTTCACCTCGCTCGGACGTGGGATAGCATCAACGCTTTTCGACTTTCGAATTGGAATGGATGCAGTTTGTGCAGATTTTGGTCGGTTTGCTGCTGTAGTTCGCCCAATAGTCGGAGTTTGAGTACGAGAATTGACTAATCGAGAAGAATTCGTGTTACTACTCTCGTAATCTGCTGTTTCATCCTCATTTTCATTTTCCTCATCATCTGTCGCATTCTCATTCTCTGGATTCTCAAAAAACTTGGTTTTCCAATCCTGTAACTGTCGTTCTGTTTCTTGTGTTATTTTCTGGAAGTATTCTTCTCGTAGTTTCTCTTCTAATTCTTTATGATTTGGATCTATTTCAGTTATTCGTGAAGAATCTCGTTGTGGGAAAGGGGAAGTGCTTGCATCTTTCTTTATCATGCCAAAAGAAGTTGAACGATTTATCGGACTTGTGCCAACTGATGATGAAGGTGGAGGTTTTGGTGCAGTAACTACTTGAAGGGCAACCGGCGCCGGCTCAGCGGTGGATAGAGGAGGTGATGAAAGTGCGGTTCTGGCTTTGTTGTTAGAACTTGTTTTAATATCTTTTGGAGATGTGTAAGCAGCATCATGCTTAGAGCTGACATAAATAATATCACCATTATTTTCGTGCCGGTGAAAACTTTCCTTCCCCTGGGTCTCTGGTGTTGCTGCGTGTGAAGTAGCTTGGAGTGCTAAGGCTTTATTCCTTCTTCTTTCTTCTCGAAATTCACTAAAATCCAGAGGGGGGCGTTTCGGAAGAGAAGCACAAATAGGGCAGGATTGATATCTTTTCATCGCACTTCCGGATTCTGGTGATTGAAAGTTGGGTGTTTTATGTGGGGATGGAGATGTCATAGTGTGAACATTGGTAGAAACTGGAGTAGCGGCCTTGGTGGAGTTTTTAGCAGCAGATTCAACTTTACCACTCTTTTCTTTAATTTTCTGCTCTTCTGACGGCTTAGTCAAGTTGTTATTGGCGTTGCTACTCAATGGAGGAGGATTTTTCGCATCTGGTACGGGATCTTGTGGGATCACGGATTTTTTGCTTTTCCTCTTATTCCCCGTCTGAATTTTGATGGGATCTGTATTAATTTTCTTACTCATCGCGGTATCACGGGGGCTGACATACGCTGATTGGAAGACTACACCATCTGCATCATCTTCATTATCAGAGAAATCATGTGCCTCCTTATCCTTACTGCTACGATTTATTTTTTCGAGTTGCGGGGTAAGATCAGGGAAGTTCTCTTGCAATAATCGACTTAATACTTGCATCTTTAAGCTTTTCATCAATTTTGGATCGATTGTTGGGCTGTCGTTAGGATGTTCATTCTCTAAATCAGCTTTTTCCTTTTCTCTCTGCTGTCTTGGACTTTTGTTTAGTTGTGCGAGTAATGTAGAGGTCGGATGAAAACCGGACGCTTTACTTTTACCACTTGGCGTGCTGGGAAGAGAGGAGGAGGTTGCTGTGGTTAAATACAGGGAAATGAGTGCTAATATCTCTGTTTCTTCTTCAATCAAAGCTTTATGAGGCTTCTTACCAACGGGAGAGTTTTGCGGTTGATCACTTCCTTCGAACATCGAGGCCGATAATTTCTTTCGAATCATGGAGCGAAGATTCTGCGCTAATTCGTTGTTCATATCAACAGCATTATTGTTTCCTCCTGCGTTATTAGTAGCGGTGACAGGTGTGGTGGCGCCTGTGGTAAGAGGAGTCGGCGGAGAAGGAGCTCTTTCCTTCTCAAACGAGCGATGTGGTACTGAGGAATATTTATGAATCGTGGAAATACTTTCTGGTGTCTGAACCCGATCGGTATTAAAGGTAAAAACTGAGCCAGATGTCACAGAAGAGGAGGGAGGATGATGCGGCGTTGCAGAAGGAGTGTTAAACCCACCACTGTTACTGTGGGATGTTGTAATAATGTGATGTTCCTGCGCCGGAATAGGTTTCTCTGGACTTGTAACAATCGAGGATGTTCGATAAGGAGTTGTTGTTGAATGAGCGGGGATACGATCATGAGTTTCTTTGACTTCTTCTGCACTCATGTAATACTCTGGATGATGATTTGTTACTTTCAGCGTCGACTGCGATAATAGACCAGGAGTTGCCATTGTAGCTGGAGTCGCGGGGATCTGTCCAAATGATTTTTCTCCTTAGATTCAAAGTATGAATTAGCCAAAAGAAGTTTAAGTCAAGGGTGCAAGAAATTTTTACCTGTCGCCGTGCTGATCGAAGGCGTTTGGAGTACTTCACTGCGAATATTTGTTGAGATCGCAACTTTCGTCTTATCCTCATTCGATAGGAGCAATTCTACCTTTAATCGCTTATTTTCAACATCTTTCAACTATTAAAATCGTTTCTAACAATCAATATCAACAAAAACTCGATGATAGCCTTACCATTTCCCGCCTTCTCTTAACAGTGTTCAAAAGTTCTTGAAATTCCTTAACAACTTCAATTTCTACCAGTTGTAAAGCTAATATTCGCTTTTCTAGTCGTGTTAAATATGTTTGGGGAAGTTCACCATTCATACGATAAACTTTTGCTTGACCAGCAAGAATTTCATCTAATGTGAATTCAGGGATTGTAGCATGATCGCTACTCTGCTGTAAATGAAGGAGTGCAGAAGCGGAAAGCGAGGTAGAAAATAAGGAATCCTCTCCCGCTTTATCATCAGATGGATCACTGTTTCGCTTTAGTAACGCATTGATTAGGTCCGTTGAGAGGGGAGGACCGTGAGAGACTAATTCGAGGTATTCGTTCTCCGATAGTGACACAGCTGATGCTATTGGATTCTTACTCATCGATTGATTTCCATTACCGCTGGTAAAGGAACGATTGGGAGTACGAGAATGGCTTTTCTTATGTGAATTTAGCTTAGAAAAAGATTGATCGTTCTCAATCTCTTGCCAAACTACCTCATCCACATGTTCATTGACCTCTCTCTCTAATTGTCCTAATGACTGTTTGTACTGCCGAATTTTAAGCTCTAAATCATCAATTTGATCAGAAATTGTTAATAATTGTGCTCTAATACCCATAGACTCATCAATACTCATTAAACCAAGGAAGGAAGTCTCACTACTGGTAAAGAGATCAGAAGAGACTTTTGTCGTAGATTGCTGTAATTGAACCGATAATTTTGTTAAAAGTTGTTTCTTATGACTCAATTCTTCTTGGAAAATAAGAATTTTTGATTGTATTGATTCTTTTAATTTCACTTTATCACGAAGATTTCTTAAACCAGCAACACGTGTAGCAGACTTTAAGGTCCAATCATGACCACTACTATTCCCTCCATTACGATACTCACTTTGTTCAAATATTTCATCAATATCACCAGTCCATATTGATCTTTCTGCTTCATGTGCAATAATTTCAATTTTCACTTCTTCAATCTCTTCTTGAAATCTTTGTAAATGTGAACGAAGATTTACTAATTTATTCCAACAATCTTGTAAATTTTTACGACTTTCATAATAAAAATTTTTCTGATTTTCTTCTTCAAATTTTAAACGATGATTTTCACTAATTAAAAAGGTTAATCTTGCTTTATTTGATGTTAGAGAAGGTGTGGGGGTGATGGAATAATCTTGGAAATTCTTCAGTGCTTCTTCAGTATCCATCATATCGGTATGATGATTCATTGAATAATCATTAGAGTGTAACCAATCTTTTGTGTTACTTGAGTATAATGTTGTATTAGGAGTCGAATAATAGTTCGGCAAGTGTCGAGAAGTCATTTTCTTTTGGTCAAGGGAATCAAAAAGGTTCCACCTTTCCCAATAATAAACAACAACTCAATAAATCTTAAAATAAAAAAAAAAGGAATCAACTCCTTCAATTCTCTCTGTAAAGGGATGAATGAAATATGAAATGAAAAGTGAAGGAAAGAAATCAAAACCTTTTCATCAATTTATAACGGTGAACGTGTTATCGGCTTTTGTCGGTGAGCGGATTCAGTTCTGCATATGCATATGCATATATTTTTTAAGTGTTTGATTTGGAAAGATTGATATTGCGCAATACATTTTTAATTAAAACAAGTTCATTGTCAGTCTTACAATTTTCTACGCCAAAAGAATTCAACATGACAAGATTCAGAAATTTGGGGAAATGAAGACTTTTTATACAAAAGAAAAAGAAAAAAGAAGCAATAAAAAGAAAGAAGAAAAATAAATAAAAAACAAAAGTATAATTAAAATCAAGCGGAAAAAAGGGTTTTTAAAGCATGGCGATTCTCAATATCTTCCATGTTATACAAATAGATAAATTAGCTTCTAAGAAATAAAGATTATGTAGCCTACTTCGGTGGTTGAATCGAGTGTACAACACTGGCTGATTGCGGTCTAGGAGTGCTCACCAAAGACTGCAGGGGACTTAAAGCTTGGGCATAAACAAATCGTTCATTCCACTTTTTATCATCCTCTGATGTTACTTGTGATGAGGAAAGTATACTGGTGCGATAATATTCTTCATAACCATCAGGAGTTGATAAAAGGTTGTATGCTATGCGACAGTTCTTCTTCTGTCTTTCAATATCTCTATTCATACCACGGACGACGAGGGCAAAGCTCTTTGCAGATTTAGGACGACTTTTCATCTTTGGGGGGAGATTTACAGGCCTTTGACAGCTTTGAACGGCAGTCTGTTGTTGGAATTTACTGACTAACTGCTGTAGATGATCGGATTGTTGTCGGACAGAATGACGCAGGACAAGATATTTTGCTCTTGCTTCTCTTTCCACAGAATTTATTTCAAGTTCCTCCGATTCTGTTTCGAGAGAAGATGTCGGATCCTCTGGCGTTTTTGGGTGGATCTTGGCGGAAGATACTCGGCTACGATGACTCGGAGATTTCGAGCGATTTACAGGTTCCTGCGGAGTAACAGCTTTACCACTGCCTCGAAATATGCTCGGTGACTTTGGCTTATTTTCCTTACTCTTTTTAGCTGATGGTATTCTCGACGGCAATGGTAGGACTCGGGAGGGTGACGGCATTGGAGCCCGCATCATTATCGATTCTGTCAGAAATGAAGAAGGCGAGTACAGGCTTCCTAACCCTTGGTTTTGATAATTATCCTTCTTCTTCGAGTACTTGAGCTCATACTCAATGAGCTGTCGCTTGATTTTCGCAGACATTGTCAATCCTTCGTTGTTTGTGACAGGAGTAACTGCCAAATCTCTCGATAAACCAGACATCACTCCGGTTGTGCTATACAGCAGAATGAGTAGAGCTGTTACCGATCAAAGAACGTTCCTTGTTTTGATCCGTTGAATTCATCCCTCAGATTTTATTTGAGGAATGTTCCTTCCAATCTTTCTTGCCCTTGTTGTTTTTGAACTTGTACTTGGGTCTATCCATTATGTCTTTGATGGCCAGGTCACGGCTATCGCAGGCACCGGAAGGAAGCCTCAAACTTTCATGCCCTTTACCTCAGGCCCAGCACTTCGAGCCAACCTTGGATCTGCCTACGGTTTATGGAAAGACCCAAATGGAAATGTTTATTTCACTGATAGTCTAATTCATGCGATTTACAAAGTTGATCCCAATGGTGACATTTCTCTTCTCGCTGGCGCAAGCGATGGTTCTTCAGGGTTGGCCACTGATGGCGCAAGTCTTTCAACAGTTAAATTTAACCGTCCTCGAGGATTATGGGGTGATAGTACCGGCACGAATTTATATGTAGCTGATACTATCAATCATCGAGTGTGGAGACTTGATTTGACCTCAAGCACGATTCATCTTTTCGCCGGCAACGGTCTGCTCGCTTCTCCTGCCACATCTGGAAAGGCAACAACTTCACCTCTCTTCAGCCCATTTGCAGGTTACACAGACGTTCAAGGGAACGTTTACATTGCTGATCTTCATCGATGCGTCATAAGCAAGGTTGATACAAATGGAGACATCTCAGCTTTTGTCGGAAGTGCCGGATCCTGCTTCACCACCTCTTCCACTTCGGGACCCAATAGAGAAAATCTTAAAATTAATTACCCCTCTTCGATTAGTGGGGATAACAATGGCAACATCTACTTCACAGAGATGAGAGGAAATGTTGTTCGCAAAGTTAGTGCGGATGGTTCATGGAGTACAGTATTGGGAACCACCGCTGGAAATACAGGCCTAGTAGAAACAGCGTCAGAGTTACCAGCTTCAGAAGTTGTGTTAGATTCTCCTTCAGGGATTTGGTCAGATGGGAGTGGAAACTTGTTTGTTAGTTCTGCGAAGGAAGGAATTGTTCGATTCTTGAATAAAGAAACAAATACAGTCGTTTCAATAATGTCGGGACTGAATCATCCTCGATGTGTGTGGTCGGATGGTTCAACATTATTCATATCCAATACAGGAAGTCGCCAAGTTGTAAAGGTGACTGTAAAAGCTACTTCTAGAAGACAGTTGGGAAGTAGTTTTAACGAAACACACACAAAGTTTTAATTTGAATCAAATAAACGAAATATAATAAATTTCCTTACTGTAGTCATACACTTATTAGTATCTTTATCAACTCCATTTCTTGTTGTCCATGTAGTATTAATCTGAGAGGAGTTCTTGTCTATATTGTTTTTTCTCTGACCTCGATTCATTGTTTTCCTTCGACTGAAACAATTGTTTTGTTTCCAGCTTTTAATTAACTAAGAACATATTCTGTAGTTGATACTCTTTTTTTCTATACCAAGAGAGAAAGATAATGAGTGATTCAGTTATCTTTAGTTTTCGTTAGTTACAAATAAAACAAACAAATTACTAAACTTTTCATTTCTTCTCCTAGTATTCGATTTAACGTCGTTGTCGTTTATTTGGACCTCCTTTACTTTGAGCTTTTCTTCCCTTACTTTTCTTGTTGTCTATTTCTTCCTCCGACTCTTCTTCATCATCTTCTTCATTTTCACTGTTCGCATCTTCATCGATTCCAAAATCATTATCACTATCAAATTCTATGTCTTCTAACACATCATTATCTTCTTCATTATCCTGCTCATCACCTTCACTGCCGTCATCACCGTCCTCTTCATCATCATCTTCATCACTCTCATCATCTCCTTTCCCGTTCTTCCCATTGGATTCTTCAGATTTGTAAGAGATATCTTCAAAGGCAATGCAACGATTTAATCTGTTCTTCAAGTAGATTTTACTGAGTAGGCGATGACCTTTCTGGCAGTTGTACACACGCAGGGTTCGATCTAACCCCACTCCACCAACAACACGACCTCCCTTCCTCGAGGATGCTAATGCTACGGATCGGACAGAACCTTGGAAGCATTTCATTGTATTAATTCTTCGATAAGTGCGGTAATCGTAGTAATAGAAGTTGCCAGCTGTGTCAGCGACATAAAAACCATTGCCATCAAAGGAAGACTTAACCACTGACATTCTATAGTCCCCTTCAATATCAAGTGATTTTACTGGTCGATTATTTGCTTTGGTATCGTAGATTCTTACTTGTTTGTAAGCTGTGCCTGTGAGGAAGGTAGTTTGCTCGGACGTGTGTTGAGACAGTGGACTAAAGAAATCAACAGAAGTAATCCAAACAGGTACACGAAGTCGTAGTTTATCATGTGGCACATTTCTAGCTTCCCATATACTTTGCTTTGTGTGAATATTATAGAGTTTGACATCATTTTCTCTTCCTCCATATAATAGTGCACCGTCAAGTCCTCCCACAGCAGCAGATAGAGGACCATTCAAATTAAACACATCTATATTCTTATTTGGATCACTTTCTAATAATTCAGGATTATTTCGAAGTAAATTAATTGTACCATTAGAAGAATAAACAAATAAATGTGAAGCAATAGCAGAAGAATCATAAATTGGAATCATATCAACTAAATCAGAGATTTCATATAATTCTAATTCATGTTTTTTCTCAAAGGAAAGATTATTATTTTCAAAATCATGTTTCCAATATTCAATAATTTGATTCTTACGAAGTAATGCAACAGATTGTTCATCAAATGATTTAGCAAGTCCAATAATCGAAAAGTCTCTTTCTTGCTTTTCACCAAAGCTATAAACTGTTTGACGCTGGTAATCTACAGCCTTTAGTAGGCCGGTTTCATCACCTGTAATGAATAAAGTTGACATTTGATGCTCAATTATAATTGATGGAAAGAAAGAACTTTTAATACAGCAGACATCTGTAAAATCCAAAGCTTTCTGCTTGTTATAAAAGTACTTCAAGGAGAGAGCGAAAAAAACACCAATTTTCGAGTTCTCGAGTTTTCGTGACTCTCGATAGAGTAGAATAAGAATTGAATTATTAAATTGGCTGATGTTTTAAATTGTTTTTAACTTGTTTTACATCTATTTGCTTGGATTTGTATTTTATTCAAAGCTGCAATCTTGAGAAATTTCAAAGTTTATATCTATTATTGTTGTTACTGTTACTCTCGTCTGGGCACCGCTTCAAACAGATTTTCGAGCGAACAAGAACACTTTAATCACTTAATTCATTTGACAACGAATCTCTTTTCCAAGCTTCTGGAAAAAAAGAAATCAGTTCTAAATTATTATCATGTATGGAGAATATGTTGACGAGGATTTACCTTTACCTCCATTTCGTGAGGTATTTGCCTTCGCTCTAAGACCTCCAATACAATCGACTGCGAATCTTAATCGAAAAAGAGCATATTCGAAATCCAATAGTCAACTATCATTTCTTGGAAATGATTCCTTTGATAATGATCATAAACAATCAAAATCGAAAAAACAAAAAGATATCAATGCTGAAGAAAGCACAGGGTAAGAATACTAACCGATGCTCAGTCTATCCCTTCATATCGTTCCATTTCCCTCAAATAGACGGTGGTCAGCTGAAGAGCATAAATTATTCTTACAAGGGATTATGTTATACGGCAAAGATTGGAAGAAAATGCAACCTTTAATCAAGACAAGGTCATTAGTGCAGATTCGAACACATGCACAGAAAGTGTTCAAGAAGATTGGTCTAAAGAAATTAGACTCACATCCTAATGGTGGCTTAGGAGCAAATGATCCGAGTATGAAGCAATTACAAGATTATCTTCAAAAGTCTGTCGCTAATTCCTCTGCCGTGAACTCGGCAAACACCTCAAGCAATAACATTGCAGTTCAAAGCAGCAGCGGGACGAAGGAAGGTCAACATGAAAGCAAGGATCCCACCAAATCTACTCTCCAATTAAATGCTTCAAACGTGGCATCTAGCACTACAGCGGCTATGAAATCACCAACGGCTATGTCATCTTCGAGTGGAGTAAGTGACGGTTCAAAGGCTCCACAAGCTCAGTCGTCCCACGGAGCGGGATCAATGATTGCTAATCAAATACAATCGACAGATAAACTCGCAACTTATTCGAGAATAGGCGTTCCATCTCAGAGTCAAACCAGGGAAGAACCATCAGCGATGAAGTCGTTTTATCAGAACCCTTCCCAACAAACAACAAATACTATTCCCACGCAATTATCAACTTCTTCATCAAATAATCTTGCAAATGGTATTAATACAAACGTGATGTCCTCGTCTTTTTATAATGTTCCTTCATCGAGAAGTTCCTCGCAATATTCTCCAAATGAAAGAAATCCATCCATTAACAACAACAATAATAACAACAAAAGCAATAATAATATATCAGAAAGCACACAAGTTCCCCCGTCACCTTTACCTTCTGACTATCTTCAAATGATCCATGGGGTAAGTTTTTTCTTTTGTGTATTGTTTTGAATAACCTTAATAATCTCTTATCATTCAGACTCCTGTCTCCGAGGAAGATCTTCGACTGCTCCAGCAATTAAGTGATATGAAAGAAATACTAAACGATGATGACGATGATAATCCCGATGATGAAGACGATCTTGGTGATGATGAAGATCAGCCACATCATACTCATCCTCATGTGCTGTATTCTAAATCAATCAGCTATGACGATGAAGATGGGGGTGTCCGAGGTCATCTTACTCATCATTCGTTCCATCCAAACTCTTCTTTCTCCTCTTATATAAACGGTGCTGCTTCCTCGTCTCATCAACAACAATTGCAACAACAGCATGGCTACTCTATGATCTCGAATTATCCCAATCACCTGGGAATAGAAGGAAGTCACGGTGCGATGCTTCCCTCGTATGGTCAGAACGGTGCGAATGGAGGAACGGGAGGATGGAGTGCTGCAGATTATCTGAATAATGATGCAACACATCTCTCTGCTGGTAACATGAGTGCATCGCAGATATACTCTCATCTTTCGAATATGACGGCACATCATAACGGTTATGAGAATCCAAATTCGTTTTACTCATCTTCAAGCAACAATGCGAATAACAATAACCAGCAGCGAACAAACCAGCATCCTCTATATCATTCGTCCTCTTTGTTGCCTTCTGTGTCTGGTGGAAGTGGTTTAACTGACAGTGGAGGATTAGACAGCAACTACCTCATCGCACTTCAGAGTGATCATAGCAATGCTAGCTATGATACAGCGGGTGATGTCAATCATCAGAGCTCTCATGCGGCTTTTCTGCAATTTCTACAGAGTAATAATGGTCTGTCGCATCAAAGCCATGAAATGGAATCGAATGAAATGATGGGAGGAAGTAGGGACAATGAGGAGGAAGATGACGACGAAGAAATGAGAGGAGATGACGCAGATCCGATCATTGCTTTAGCTAATCGCTACTCCATGATTCCTCATCACTCGCCCATGAACAATGGGAATAATAAGACAAGATAACGGAAACATGAAGCCTGTCCGTTGACTCGTTTGCTCTTTTTCTTTTTCTTTTTCTTTTTCCTTTTGTTTATATCATTTTTATTTTTATTCGTTTCTCTTTTTTCTTTTCTTTGATTTTCCTTCTCCTCTATTTTAGTTGTCGTCGCTCAAGCGATATTGAGGATTAAGGTTTACATGTTAGATAGCATTTATAGATCATGATGGAGGGGAGAGAGTAATGGAACCAACTTCACTTCTCGAAACGTCGATAGGTTCATCTAAATAAAAGTTTTCCCTTGCACTGATTGTTCGTTCGATTGCCTTGTCGAGAAACAACCAATTCCAATTGACTTTTTTACTTTCTCTATATAGCTTTCGCTTTCTTTTGAGCTTTCATGATCGTTTTGTTGAGCTATGATTGAGTTCAAGACCACTAATCGCTGTTGTGATTGTTTTCAAAGATACTGACCATGATCAACTTCAGGATCATTTCCTTTAGTTGGCGTACGATATAATGATAGGAGAAATAAGCATCATCTTTCAATGATCGATTTACTAATATTTATGGTCAATATATTTCAGTGAAAACATTATTGATATAGAATCATGTCATACATTCCTTAGATTATCGATGGAGTTATTGATGTTTTAATATCAACGTTCAAAGAACGATTGATCAGAGCGAGTGACAGATAAGAAGGATTTTGAGAATAAAGACTGCTTTAATGTCTGTTAATAATAATGATAGAGAATAACAAGGAATATCAGAGGCAACTTACCACTTATTGTTTGATTTTACTCAATAGTAGGAACCCACACCTTTCTTTCGTTGCCCATTGATTTCAAAGGATTTAGCGTTTATCTTATGGAAGCGAATTTAAGGAAAAGACCCTGGATAGCTTTGGTGTGCTCTCTGAACCTTCACTGGAAGTATCAAAGTATGATTCTGAGGAACTCAGAGAGAATCTATCGAGTGTTATCTCTTCTTGCTGTACTTCTTCGATGATAATTCTAAACTCAATGCTACTACCATCATCATCATCATCATCATTGTCTGCTTCGCGACTTTTTTCATTATTTTTATCTCTAATTTCTTCTTCAGATTTCTGAATAATCATTGAATGACTCGAATGTACACTGCCTATATCTTGATGATTAACCCTTTTCTCCAGGTGACCTCTCTCAACCTCGTCCCTTTCTTCATTCATATCTCTATCATCCATCACTTTGACTGGAAGAGTCTGCTCCTCTAATTCTTTCAACCCGTCCGCGTCGTTTAACTTTGCTTCATATATGTTCTCGATTTTATTGTCTTCTTTCCGTAACGTTGTGAATAAGGCGCAAACACACACAACCAAGATGATGATAATGATTGGAGCAAGGACAGAGACATCAAGGAAACTCGAGAATGATGAAGACGAAGAGGATGAGGAATCATCATCTTGGGCGAATATGAAGTTACTATCACTTAGGTCCATCGTCATATGACTGGATAGTATTATCTTCTGATTGTCAGGTAGGAAGAAGGTTAAAGGGTTGGTTAGGTAAGAGAGTTGTGCTTTGCTTGATAAATCAGACAAATGAGAAAAGTCAATGATGTCAGCTGTTTGATCAAAGTCTTGTAAGATGATTCTATTCACTGGTTGAGTTGGATCTTTCGGATAGATGACATACACTTTCCTCCCTGATCCTCCAATGATTGTTCCAGACCAACCACTCCTCCTCTTTCCATCAGAACTCATTGAAGAAATCTCAAAGATCTCATTCGTTTCTTCCTTCCCAGATACGATTCCATCTTTATCCAATGTGCTTTCATTGACAAGTCTTAATTCATAATCAGATCGCGGTAAGAACAAGGAGGTGGGGCGTGCGGAAGGTGCGGGAGAGATATTTGTTGGAAGTGAGGGATGAATGGAGGGAGGTCTGGTAGGTATGATTGATGGGGACTTTGTTGGTACAGGTCGAATGATGATTGAGGTGGGACTAACTGTCGGCAAAGGGGATGGGAGCATTGTTGGAGGTCTCGAAGAAGGTGGTAGACTTCTTGGTTGGTTCGAGGGACGACTTGATTGGCGGATAGTTGGTTTTCGAGTTGGTATGGGTATTCCAGGGGAAGAGGGACTAATTGGCTCCTCAGATGAAGGAGCAAAGGAATGTGATGGTTGAGAAGAGGAGGGAGATGAGCTCGGGGGTATAGAAGGACTTGAAGAAGGGAAGGAAGAAGGAGTGATGCTAGGAGCACTTGTCATTGTAGTTGGATAGGAAATGATGTAAGCATTTCCCCTTCCGAGATAATCAACGTAATTGACGAACATCACATCATCGTAACCATCATCATTGACATCTTCTAATCCACTAACAATGAAACCTCCACACCCTTCTATCTTCAACACCCCCTGTGAAGCCAATGATGATAAATTTCCCAAGCGAATGTCTGTAAAGCCGATTGCTTTCCCAAAAACAATATAAGACAATTGAGAAGCAGCGATTGAGACGGTGCCAGGGAAAGAAATGCTTCCAATCAATAGCTCCGAAAAGCCGTCTCCATTCATATCACCACCGCTGCTAATTGAGAAGCCTGTGTAATATCCCTCCTGTCCAAATACCCGGAAGCCCTTCTGACCAGCAGCAACTGAACTCAGCTGCACATCTTCTTGGACACTCGTACCAAACACCACATAGATCACATATCGTGATGATGTTGACGTTAACATGGCACTAATTGCAATGTCATTCAGTCGATCGCCATTGATATCTGTTATACCCGTCACAGATATTCCTACCAATGACATTGACGTGTCCCCTATAAGCTTGTAGCCATCGTCTCCTGGCACAAGATCTGCCATCTTCAACTCATTTGGCCACGAAGACGATGATGAACGACCGTAGATCACATAGCACGCTTTCCCCGCTATCGCACTGATCAATACATCTTTTATTCCATCTTGATTCATATCTCCTACCTCAGCTACTGCAAATCCAAAGTAATCATACTTCAATGTCGATCGAGTGGTTAGAGTGACTGCTTTCTTCACTCTCTGCAGACCATTCTCATTACCGAAGAAGAGAGAACATTGGGATGCGAGGGGATAGCAAACAATCAAGTCGGAATATGTATCTCCAGTCATATCCCCCACAATCACAGTAGCTCTCGAGACAACATCCCTCTTCAAAACAGGCGAAAGCTTCGTTGTAGGATAATGTGGTATTGAGAATGAGGAGTTCGACGATAGTTCTCTACGACCGAAAAGGATTAAACCTTCTCCTAAATCAGCTGGTGTAGGAGAAACACTATTCTCCTTTGTAGCAGATGTTAAGTAAGCTCCAATGAGGAAAAAAGTTCCCTTCCAGTTTGTAGAATTTGTTGATACAGAGAAGATAACGTCCTTGTCAGTAGGTAAAACTGTAGCATATGATGTCGTAAGCACAGTGGGAAATGATGAAAGAGTAGAACTTGGAGGGAGGCTGGTTGGAGTTGTAGTTGGACTCATAGTTGGGATGAATGATGGTAATGCCGTTGGAGGGCAAGTCGGAATAGCACTTGGATTATTAGCTGGGACAATTGTTGGACTCGGGTTACTCGGAGTACTTGTAGGTATTTCAGTCGGAGAGGAAGTAGATATAATAGTTGGGATAAAGCTCGGAGTTATGGTAGGAGACTGAGTTGGATTATTGGAAGTTAAAATTGGATGGGTTGTGGGGAAGGGGGATGGGATAGTTGTCTGTACAGTCGTAGGAAACATGCTCGGTTCGAATGACGGAGCAAGATATCCCGTAGTCGGATTCGTTGTAATTACTATAGTAGGGGATTCTGAAGAAGGACCCAGGGTCGATGGGGCGAGTGTTGGTGGCGTCATAGTTGGAATCGTGCTTGGAGAAAAGGTAGGTATTTCACTTGGAGTGCGAGAGGGAAGCAAAGATGGTGGTGAATCTGGAACTTTACTTGAAGGTATCAGACTTGGAAGACATGATGGCATATCACTTGGTATCGCTGTGAACTGGAAGCTTGGATTCATCGTTGGTGACAAGCTTGGAACAGGGGAGGACGTCTCACTCAATAATCCACTCGGGACGAAGCTTGATGCGATAGACGGGAGAGTAGACGGTGTATGAGTTGGTTCATTACTGGGAACGAGACTGGGAACTATAGATGGTAGCGCGGTCGGACTCGATGTCGGAGGTGAAGTAGGTAAGGTAGAGGGAGTCTTTGTCGGTACTAAACTGGGAATAACCGTGGGAACAGGCGAAGGCACACGACTTGGACTAGCGGTCGGTGTTATGGTTGGTTGGGGAGTAGGGTTCAAGATGGGCACAAAAGTAGGGCTATATGTTGGACTTGAAGTTGGAACTGCGGTTGGTGAGTTGCTTGGATTCATGGTTGGAGTCCTACTGGGAGAGACAGTGGGGAACTTGGATGGTGTCAGACTTGGTGCAATAGTAGGAGAGCAGCTAGGTAGCATTGTCGGTAAAGCAGTCTGATTCATCACATTGGTGGGAACATCTGTTGGTGTTATTAAAACTGTAGGAGAGTTGGAAGGTGTAACACTTGGTGTTAATATTGGAGTATCAGTTGGTAATGTACTGGGAACAAAGGTTGATATCGTACTAAGACACATTGTTGGAATTGAAGATGGAAAATGAGTAGGGGAATAACTTGGAGGCATGGTGGCTTCAGTGTTGGTAGGAGTGACACTTGGTGAATGACTTGGATTCATTGTTGGGTCAGTACTTGGACTAATAGTTGGGGTTAGAGTAGGAGCTAATGTCGGAAAGCTACTAGGGATAATTGATGGCACTGTACTGGGTTGCATAGTAGGGGTTACGGTTGGAAGCACAGAGGGCATAAGCGTGGGAAAAGAAGAAGGAAATTGACTCGGAGCAGTGGATGGAAGAAGACTAGGGGATATACTAGGCCACAGACTTGGACTTGCAGATGGTATCGGACTTGGAATAAAACTTGGTGACAGACTTGGGAGGAAAGAAGGTGTAACACTCGGAGTGAAACTTGGGGTACTTGTTGAGGGTAATTGAGTGGGATTAGCACTCGGAGTAAAAGAAGGAGGTGCTGTAGGAGTTTTGCTTGGTGTATAAGTCGGAGAAGCTGTGGGAATTGCTGTCGGAAGGGCTAATTCATAGACGAGTCTAACATAATTCTCGGTAAACTCTGTATAATATAGATTCCCTTGAGATGTCAACCACATTCCATTTACACCTTTTACTGATGCAGAACTTGCTAATTGAACTGCAGTGGATGCAGCTGAGCAAGTTCCTGTTCCAATTAAAGTAGTAATAATTCCAGATGCTGAGACCACTCGAATACGACATCCACCATACTCCGCGATATATAACTTACCTGTACTATCTCCTTGGATTGCGCTCGGAGAATTAATTGTCGCAGAACTAATTGGACCATTATCACCTAAGCTTGATGCCGCACCTGTTCCTATATATGTTGATATAATCCCACTTGCACTCACCTTTCGTACTCGATTATTACCAACATCAGCGATGTAGATTTCACCAGCAGTATTTCCCCAAAGATGTGATGGAGTCCTTAAAGCTGCTCTCGTAGCTGCATTATCGTCCCCTCCATATCCTTCGGTTCCATTTCCTGCATAAGTGGTAATTATATTCGTCGCGAGATTCAAGACACGAACTCGATTATTGAAATAATCAGCGATGTATAACATATTAGAAGTTGATAAAAATAATCCAGCAGGAGGGTTTAGTTTCGCTGATAGAGCTGGACCTCCATCTCCACTAAAGTCTTTCGTTCCAGGTGTTGATCCAGCTATTCTCGAGACAATATTCGTCGAGAAGTTATAACTCCAAACGAAATAATTGAAACCACTGAAGTACAACGCCTTTCCAGCACTATCACCATAGATTCCAAACGGCATGTCTAATGCCACAGATGTTCGAGCCCCGCCGGTCCCTGCAGCGCTTAGGGAGCCTCCAGTGCCAATAAATGTCGAAATAATACCTGATGTATCAATCTTTCGAACTCTATTCCCTGAATATTCACAAAAGTATATATTTCCATTACTATCAACCCAAATCTCTTCAGGAACATTAACAGGCGCTAAGGAAGCTGGGGATCCATCATTAGAACTTGAAGAGATTCCTGTTCCTGCAATAGTTTTCAAATAATATTCTCCTTTCAGTAAATTAATAAATAAAAATATTAATGATAATATCAATAGATATTGAAAGAAAAAGGAGAAAATCATCATTTAATTGTGTAAATACAGTATCGACAGTCGTGAACGACCGTATTTTTACCGATTTTCTCAACAATCAGAGTTTATTGCTTGTAACTTTGCAAGAGAATCATCCTTCGACGAAAGATAAGCACAGATTTGAAATCCTTGTTTCAAGAACTTTTAAAAGATGATGTTATTTTTAGTTGGATCTCAATTTTGATGGAGATTTCCCGGAAAAACGCGTTTCGACTCCTATGCCAGGTTTTCACAAAAATAAAACCTGCCAAATCTGAAAACAGGAGTTTTTCAAGATAGTTCAGTTGACTACATACATAAATAAGGTGAAGTCTTGTACATAGTGCAAAAGGGAAAGCACCAGTGAATCAAATCTTGAGATTGGAAAACAACATTTATGTGGATTTATTCCTTTTAATCATTAATTTCTCTATCTAAATATGGCTTAGGATTTTACTTCTTTTTCTTTGCTTTCGACTATCGCAATCTTTTAAGGATAAATCCACTTTATTTTTGTAGGAAAACCATTGACTTATGATCAATTCATCTTTATATTGATAGCACTTGGATTACTCTCGAATTAAAACCAAACACATCAAGATTTCGTGTGATCAAATAAAATGGGATAAAGTTTGTTGCTGTTGCCGCTAATGATTCCCTAAAATCTTTTTGAATCTTTTTCACACTACTATATTCTTAAAGGTTTTCCTAGAAAGCTTAACACAAATAAACGGACTTGGATAATGATTGACATAAATCTACATAAATATGAGAGAAAATTATTGCTTTATCTGCATTCTTAATGGTCAATGAAGGAAGTATCGAGTGATGATTCTTCAGACAACTGGGATAATCTATTGAGAGATATCTCTTGTTGTTCTTCTTCAATGATAATTATATATTCGACATTACCGCTATTATCGTCAGAGTCTACTTCATTATTTTCTTTTCGAATTTCTTTCTCAAATTCCTGAACAATCATTGAATGACTCGAATCGTCTTCTTCCACACTATCAATATCTTGATCATTAGACCTTCTGCACTGCAAATGACCTCTGTTCCCCTCCTCTTGCGCTTCATTTATATCTCTGACATCATTTACTTCGACTGTTAGAAGAGATTGCTTGAAGATAGATGACATTTCATTCATGTTCTCTTCTTTATCTTCCTTTCTTTGTCTGATAGCGAGTGAACCACCAACAGACATGACCAAGATGATGATAATGATTGGAGCAAGGACAGAGACATCAAGGAAACTCGAGAATGATGAAGACGAAGAGGATGA
>VKHI01000453.1:0-25509 GCA_015145745.1 Poterioochromonas sp. DS
TTAATAATTGCTTGTTAGTTTATATGCTAAACTATAATAGTACTATTACTCTTGCTACTATACCTAAAGGACTTTGCTGGAGCTGCAGACTAAAACCATGCAATGAATTCATTCAACTCTACACTGGGACCTCCAATAGCGCCTCGCCTCTAACGCTGACGTTGACAGTTCATTTCTGAGTGCTCAGAGTCAATCAAAGAACTCTCATTAGTTCGTTTGTGGAAACTCATCCCGCATCGTTCATTTAGATCATCTCAACTTCCCTTGAACAGCTTCTCCGAACCGATTGGCTTCAAAGGGTTTTAGGATTGAAAAGAGAAAGTAGTATTAACAGTCTATTAAAACAGCAACCAAAGTATTTTAAAGTTATTGTATTCACGTGAAAAAGCAACTATCATCTGAAGCTTTGAGGGAAAACGTCATAACCAAAACCATATCATCATCAGACCAAAAGCAACAATCCATACAAAGAAGAAAAGGGAAAAATAAAACCAAGAATAGGAAAGAGTTGAATCTTTCTTGTCGTTTACAACATGATTGAATGTGAGAATATTTCGGTGGTTTGAGATCGCCTTACATCTCAACATATCTTATTATCATCTCATATTATATCATATCAGGGAAAACGAAAATCGAAGGAAAGGACAAGAAGAAAAGGACAGCAATAAGCAGCACGAAACATGCAAGAGAACACACATGGAAGATTAAAAGAATCTGATAGAAGAAAGAGGAGGGATTCTCTAAACACAAAGACAACACAAATAAAACACACATAGACTACTCAGACAAGAGGATTTAAAGCAACAGCAAATGACAAAACAAACCAACACAAACAGACAACAAAGAGGCAACACAACTCAGACACATCTCAAGGGACAAAGAAAACAAATCAAATCAAAAACAAACAAAAAACACAAAGAAAGACAACGAGAGAGAGGTAGGTGGTAAGAGGAAGTAAAATGATGATCTGCTTCTACTCTACATAGATCTTCTTCTTACTCGCAGAGAAATTGTTACGATTACTTCTACTACGACTAACGACTCTATTCACCGCACTTCTGCAAGAATCTCCCAGAAAGGCAGTGAGAGATTGCTTTAAATGATGAAACACTTCAGAGAAGGAATTTTGATCATCATTCTTTGGTTTCTTCTTTCTTTCAATAAAATGATTGAAACGATTCCCCTGATTAATTGATTCCACGTCACTCACACCGAGTCCCACGACACTACTCGTGGAGACATCACAGGTGGAGCAAAGGTCGTGGTTGGACAAGGAGGGATCAGATGATTTAATATAAAAAGGAAGGATGAACTCATATGAATTCTTTCTCTTTGGAAAGATTTTAATAATTGATGAATAACGGTCGTCATCTTTCGCAGTCTTTCGACTAGATCCACTGACCAACACACAGGACGAGACATTCTCTGGGCATACCAACAGGTAAGAGGTATCGAGTACTCTTTGGGGATGATGTGGTGTGATTGGTTCCTCGACAGTGATAATCCAATGACCGCAGCGTTGATACGACTTAACAGGAGCTTCATAGATATCAGCTTGATCGTGAGAGAGGAGCTCTGACGTAATAGATATCGTGACTGGGACACCGTGGAAGTCGTAATAATCGTACAGAATCATTAGCTGCAGTTGTAATAGCATCGGATAAGAGAAAACTTGCTTCGGGAATGATTCTGATGATCTGACAGAAGAAGACAGTCGCTGACTCACAAGAGACCAGCTAACAGCTTCCTCCATCCATCGAATTCTAACTGATGATGGGCGGATTGATGATGACGTCGACTTCGAGGAGGGGAAGAGAATCCTTTCACTGCTGTCGAGACTCGAATGAAAAGAGACACGGCAGTAATCTCTTAACATGGCCTTCACTCGAGGGAGGTTAGTTCTCGACATGGGAGGGAGGGAAACATCCGACGAGGATAGTGAATGATGCACGTTATTCACTTCGGCGAGTAAGGTAATAATAGAAGAAGATATCAGCATCAATCGATTGACTTGCTTGGAGAAGGACTTCAGCTGTTCGATAAGATCACTCCAACTCCTCCTCTTCAGCAGGTCTTTCGACTGTTGTTTCTTACTGCTCGTCTTAGTCCTGACCAAGGAGGAGAAGGAGGAGGTTTGTTCGGCCTTTAAAGCTTGATACTTCTTCTTTAACTCCTCCTTACACTCCCCGACATTCTGCAATGGAATCCGATATAACTTCAAAATACTCGCATTAGTCGCTAAGCTCTTGCATAGACCAGTTAATTTTTCCTCTCTGCGTGTGCGAATAAGATTCGCTACGATACAAGCGAGATCTTGCAAGATTGCCGCCTCTTTCTCTCCGAAGACTTTCCTTCGCTTCGCTCCTTCCCACAGCCTCTCCGTCCTCTCTACTTCATCTCGAGGTTCGGAATCGATGATGCACAGAGTGCCTATCCTCATTCCTTCGACCTCTAAGCTCGCTCCCGCATAAAATCGAATATGAGGAGAACCAGTGACGAGAGGATTCTGCTGAAACCGAGGATCTTGCGAAGCATCAGGAACCACAAAAACTGGGGGAGAGTCATCCAAGATCGCGTGTGCACAGAAAGCGTGCCTGCGGTGGGTTTCTGTCGCAGCAAGGCCGACACGAGATTTGAACCATTGTCTTTCTTGATCGACCAAAGAAATAATTGCTATTGGAGCCTTAGGAGAAAATAAATAAAGCTCGAAACAAACAAAGAGAGACAATATTACCTTGAAGATTCGAGAAGCCATCGTGGTATATCTTTCATAGATTTCCTCATTCTTCGAATCAAGAATATCTGCCTCCAGTAAAACCTTCAGTCGTTCCTCCTCCTTTGCGGGGGCCGCGACAGAGAGGGTCGACCACGAGACATCTTCCATAGGTCTGATAGTAATAAGAGGGGGGGGGTTTGTTTGTTTGATTCTGGGTGTTAATAGGAGTCTGCTATGATACTATGATAGTGGTGTTTAATATGCTGTTTAATGGATATATTGAGTGTGGGAAATTGCCAGCAAAATTTCGTGGATTAATGGACGTCACTCACAGTGCACCAGTAGAAAACTGAAAGCACACCATAAAGAAGAGGAGTGCTCGCTTGCTACTGTAGTGTAACGGCTTTATAAGATACTGTACCGGCTGTATCTTTCGAATTTCGAATATTTGAACTTTCGAACTTTCGGATAATTCTTTGATACAGAATGGTCTTTCTGGTTATTGGATTTAATTTTCGAAGCAAACAATTATTTTTCTTTCTTCTTGCGGTCGGCCTTTCTTTCGCCTACGAGAAAAAATTACAATTTTGATACTTACAGCTATCATACATTCAACAATAATCATGAAAGAACACTTTCTAAACTAAACTCATTGAAATTATATTCTTTTCCTTCTTTTATGACTATTGACTTCTCACTTTCATCGAGCTTCTTCGCAATTTCATATAAACGAGTGATAGATTCCGGCACTGACTTCTCTGCGAATGAACTAATTAAATCCACAATACTTTTAGGTAACGGCGCTTTATTATCATCACAAAATAAAGAAACAAATTGAACACCTGGTCTGTAAAGAGTGTTAACAATAGGTCGAGGGCGATAGGTAATACACCTCCTCTTCCTCCTCTGCTTCATAACGATCTCCTCTCGGACTTCCTCCTGTTGTTCTGTCTCTTCAATGCTCAGCTCTCCTCCCGTCTCACTTTCCACAGAGGATGTAGGAGTCATCGCTGGGGGTTGATGCTGATGGTGAGGAAGGATAGACGCGATCTGCTTCATCACATTCGACAGAGACGATTGCAATGATTTCAACTTATAAAACAGCTGTCTTTGATGGAGAGTGGAATAGACCTTCTGTTGATGATAGAAAGGTTTGCTGGTCTTCAGTTGCGATCTGACTCGTGTTTGCACTTGCTCCAGTGAATTCAGTTTTGAGGCTAAATGAGTGGCTTTTTCTTTCACGACGGGATTCACATCAGCTGGTAAAGGATTATCAATGGTCGGGACAGAAGGTGATGCAGTGGAAGTGATAGATTCGATTGATGTGGTGTAAGACGGAGAAGGATTGGTCGATGGATTGGCGGAGAAGATTGGATGCTTGGAGATAAACGTGGAATAGCTCCAGTAGTTATCAACTCGAATGACGCCATCGATGGGAGGTTTATCACTTTCCTAAATTACATATTTGATATCATCTGATAATAACGTCAATGACATCTTACCTCTGTTGATTTGGAAATGAAAACCATCGCATTTTGTTCATCATATATTTTACACCTATCCTGCGATCAGTGGGGAAGCAGTCGCGGATAATATCAGGCTTACCTTCTCGCGAGAAGATAGTCACGATCTTTTAAAGGCCACGGCCACTTGGTTCGATAATATAATACGTCATTACTCTTCAGTACTTGCCCAGCAAAAGCATTTTGATTTATAGAGTTTGTGATATTTGTCGTGGTGGTTGTGGTTGTAATCGTGTTTGTGGAGGTATCAGTGACGTTGAATGACTTGTCACTAATGTCAGTATTTGCTCTCAGCAAAGAGATCTGCTCGTCTAACGGAGTGATAGCGGTGTCTTTTGGAAGTTTTTTTAGACGAATAGAACTTTCTGACATCTCTTTCGTGCTGGTATCCCACTGTTTGCGATGTTCGTAGTGAATCTGTGCTTGAAGGAAAGCCTGTGGAGAAACGTCATCGTAGCTTCCAATCATCAGATATTCCACAGGGCCATCAGGAGAACCATCTCTCGGTCGGCGTTGCTTATAAAGACTAAAGGCAGGACATTGGTAGACCTGGTTCCAGCCCTGCTCTAACAGCTGCTCGTGAGTCAGTGACAGGTAAGACTTCGCCTGCACTAAGACAGATTCCATCAACTCAGCTTTCACTAAATGCAAAGCTTCTTCTTCGGGGACTTGAGGAAGGTATTCCTCAATAATTTCTTCTTCGATCTTTTCCTCATCAGCATTGACGTCAGTGGGCAGGTTTGAAGATTCTGGTTGAGATACATCATCAGAAGGTGATGCAGATTGCGCAGAACTATCTGCGTTCGGTTGGGCTTGTGATGGGGCATCTTCTTTTTTCTCTTGTTCGCGTTCTTTTGATTCGTTCACACTTTCGTCTCTTCCGCTTTCTTCCTCCTCGATCCCAACCGAAAGCATTTCATCAGTATGACCAATTGTTGCATTAGTAAACTGGAAGAAAGAAGAAAAAGATCGACCAATATCAAACTTAATTAGTGAATTAGAGATCACGGTAATTGACGGGGGAATGAAATTGCTTGTTGGTGGTAAATGAGAACCAAAGAAACGGGAGTTGAAAAAAAGTGAAGATCCAGTCAAAGGTTGCAATAGAAAACAGACAAAGATTGGCAGAACTCTCCAAAAGAGGCGATGATGCAGGCCTCCCTGAGCTAAACTCATAATCGCGTATATATCGGTACTGAAAACTATTTCAACATCAAGAAGTGGAAAAGAATGTTTCTGTTTCTTCTGATTTGCCGACAGGATATCGGCTGTTTGCCCGAGTGGTTAAGGGGTTGGTCTCGAAAACCAATGAGGCATCCTCGCGCAAGTTCGAATCTTGCAGCAGTCGCATATCTTTTGCTTTTTCGACATCACACCAACTACCCACTCCTAAATTATAACACTTTTATTATTGCTGTTTCAATGAACCACGCCACTGGAAAAGGATAAAATGGAGTATGTTAATCGGGAATTCTTTCTTTGGGAACATCGAAGAGATTCAGAATTCTATCGGAGACTTTTCAACTCAGTGTTCCTTCCGGAGATCTTACCAGGAACTGCTGATCCTGATGAACCACTTCCTTTCGAAAGCTCCAAATTTTTTGATCGTCTCAAGATCAAAGTTTACTTTAAGGAGAAATGGAATCTAATGATAACCGTGCAAGATGAAAAGACTTTTAGCTTTTATCGAGTCTATCCTCGCAATGAAGATGTTGTCAACCTTCCTGTCATCCAGATGACTTATCCAACGCATCGGATTGAAGGAAAAGCGAGTACTCTCTTTTACTCTGCTTTACAACGACATGATTGCGATGGTATTTGTCTCGAAACGAGTTCTAAAGGAGGAGTCGATCACACGGAGGAGAGAGAAGTTCCAAATTCAGAAAGAATGATTCAATTTCTCCTCAATTTTATTACCCATAAAACAGAAATTCCTGTTGAAAAAATTAACAAAAAGCATAAGAATCAAGTCTTATGGAAGAATGCCCTTCATCCATGGAGAAGGAACTTTCGCTGGCTCGGCTTGAAGATTCTGCTGAAGGAGCATTGCACTCCAACGTTTTATCAGCAAATTATAGCACAACAGCTGGTTGATGTTGTTGATAACGCCTTCCCCTCACTTTTATCGCTTTTGGAAGTTTCAAATGAGCACTGCAAACGAAGGATTGTTCAGAAATTATCAAAGAAATTAAAGAAACACCCCATAACTGCATCTATCATCGAACCACCTATAAACAAGATCACCGCATTACAATTGAAGAGAGAAACTGAAGAAAGAGTGTCTAAAAATTCGATTTTGAACTGTTTTACGATGAATCAGAGATCTTTTGAGAATTATCGCATTCCACAGAAACCTTCTGAGCTGTCTCGGCTAAAGACTTTCTCTCCTCGTCCACCCTCTTGCGCTCTCTTCCTTCGAGATCAAAGTTTTCTCTATTACTTTGATCACAACCAGATAACAATCAGTCGCAAGATTCTCTATTGCGCTGATTGGATTGCGAGAGAACATCGAAGGCTTGTCACAATTTACCCGGAATTAGAGCAAGCCATCTTCGGCTTTGAGTTAAATATTTTTAATCGATTACTACTTCCCTTTCGTAAGGATCGTGATCTTTGTCTCAGTTTATTATCTTATTTCCAGAGGTATTATTCGCCTTCCAATGATTATTTGAATAACGAGTCTGTCTCTTTTGCTCTCGGTCAACGTCTGTTTCAGAGGGAAATTAGTGATTATCGACGAAGCGAGCTCAATGTCATGAACAATTACCGGTTGTTCGTTCTTACTAAATGCCAGGAGAGTGAGGCCTGTAAAAGAGAATGGGAAGAATGGCGCCAACGTTCAGCTTGCTTGTGTAACTGTGATGATGCCACCTGCTCTTATTGTACCACAAATCAGAGATATTCCAGTAAATATGATAATCTTTGTAAACATAGTATTCAAAAGTTAGAAAAATGCTTACCTGGTATGATTAGAGATGCGACTATCCTCTATACGGAACTAAATTACCCTAACGACTTAAACGAGTTTCGAAATAATTATTATCATTTCTTAACTTTATTTTATCCATCAGTTGGTGTGCGAAGTAATATTTTCCACTATGAGTTACTATATCCTTCATATATATCTGATTTTAAGAGGTATGATGATTCTTTTAATCTCACCGTGAATATGAGCAACCTGAGGAATGGAAACTATACCATCTTTAGTGATGTGAAGTCAGTTGAGAGATCACATTATTCTAATGCTGATTCTCGACTTTTGCAATCTAACACATTAGTCCAAGATTTAATCTGCTCTTTTGCGATGAAAAGGAATTATGGATTTCGAGATCCATCATCACGCCGTGTCTCTCACATATATTTCAAGATAGTCAATTACCCTTCTCTGTCAGTCAGAAGATCTTCTCTTCAACAATACTTAGTTCCAAGAAATTCTGACAATACAGTTTATGCTAACCAAGAAGAAGGAGAATTAGAGTCGAACTTGCAGTATATTAAGTACGGAGAGGTCCTACTGGGTAAAGAGATTAGATATCGTCATCTTATTAGCCTTTTAGAGGAAAGAGTTCTCGACTTAAATGATGAAGACATATTGAGCCTTGTGAAGACTTTACTTTGGTTGTCTGAATCAATTGCTATTGGTAACAAGGAAAAGTACCAATTATTCGTTTCATTAGAGAGACATGTCAACCTGATCTCTCGAAACTGTGACAAGGTCGTTCATATGGAAGCATTAATACATATTCTGAACCGACTTTTAACAGAAGAAGAAGGAAGAACAGTGAAATCATCGAAGTTCAAGGAAGTTTATTTGAATCTGATGAAGAAAATTCGATTAATTTTATTGAAATGGAAGGAAATCATCAATACAGATGATTCTCTCCATGACTATCCAACAAACACGGCAAACAAGACCTTGGTATCTTTTCTAAAGATAGCGGATCTTGAAGTGTTCTCATATATGCATGAGAATGATCTGTGCGGTATTTTAAAGGCGGCGAATTTCATTTATGAGAATCAGTTGGATATAAAGACAGGATTCTCTCTCGAAGTGAAGGAAGTGCTTTTTCAACACTTAAGCTATCTCAAGAGAAGTGTTGCAGATCTGACATCCTTTCTTTCGTACAAGAGAAGGGAAGAGGTCGATGACACTGTAGTTTGGAAGGTGAATGGAATTGATGCCTACTGCTATTATCGTGGTGATCTCTATGAAATGAATCGTCAGACAGGGGAGTACTTAATAAATAAAAATCCTTTAAAGACTCTCCCTGATCGAATTAGAGCGGTACCTGATATCGAAAGATTATTTAAAACTAGAAATGTCAAGGCTGCGTTGCTTGCTAACGGAGTTTTTGAATGTCCAGACTACTGTCTGTCGATTACTGACCTGCCAGGTCAAGTAATCATTGAAGAGAGAATCAAGGACGGCACTTATCAATATATTTCTCCTGACGTCTTCAATGACGAGCTTTCATCTGATTTATTGGGGAAATATCATTGGGTGAAGATTAGTGAAGGTGAAGATTATCACAACAATCCAACGATTGAATTTCGATCGCATCCATTTAAATCTCCTGGCAATAACCGAAATACAAAGGTCAATTATCTTCTTTCAGAGAAACGAATCACCAATCAAGACACGGGGGAGTTTTACTCCGATATTCGTTCTCAAAGTTTCAAGGATATCTTTCTCGCTCTTACTCCTCACGTCAATATTTGGAATTATCGAATTGAGTTATACACTTTAGATCTGACGTTCCTCCTCAATGAGGAGACTCGAGAGCTCTGTTTCAGCTCCATCCCCCTCGTTGTGAATAGTTCGATCTTGCGACGAGTAAGCAACAAGATTGTACTCGAGGACAATCGGATTATCGTTGTGTGGGATGAAATAGCTTTTCACTTCCGCTATAAACCACGTTTAGACTATGTGATTGCTTCGGACTCTTTAATCTCATGGCTTTATCTTGCTTTTACTTATGGAAATTCCTCTTACCATCAAGAGGCATGGGATGTCCTCACAACACAGTGTTTTAACAGTGAAGGACTGACGGAGACAGGGATCGAAGGAACTCAAATCGAGATTGTTTTAAAGAGAATTCAATCTCTTTCACCTGAACGAAGTTATTATCCCACTCACTTAAGAAGAATGGAAAAAGTAGAGAATTATAATCGTTTGTTCGATGGGTATTATCTATGGGTTTATGAGTTTCTTCATCTCAGAAGAATCAACGAGAAAGACTTGAAAGAAGCTACTTCGCTCAAACTTCGAATTCGGTCCTTTTTATTAAATCGTGAGCTTTATCCCTTCGCATCTGACTTTTTATTCAACGTTACTTTCCCCCCATCCTTTGGCGCGATTCTGACAGTATCTTCCCCTCTACCTCGTCGTAGTAAGAATCTTTACCACATATTCGAAGGATCCACAGTGAATATTAGTGCGTCTTCTTTCTCTCAGTCTATTGATCCGAAAGAGGCATTTCTGAATTTTATTCAAACTCGTTCCTATGATAAGATAGATGTCGTCAGACTCATTTATCTAAACCACTTTAGCAAGGATATTGTGACTTTGATGTCTCACTTGCCCGTAAAGTCGAGTGATCTCCCTCCCCCGTTCTCTGGAACTGGTCAATACTTTATTTCAAACGACGGAGAAACAGTGAAAAACACAAAGAAATGCTGGAAACACAAATCTTACCCGAAATACATGACTTTGAGTGGTTGTAAAGACTGCGAATCATTATATCAATCGAATATGATGTTTGTTAAGTATTTGAAGTCGCAATTCACCACAAGAGATGTAGTTGATCCTCCTCCCATGATCCCATACCATTATAAAGTGATTGTTCCTCCTTTAATCGAGTATATCGACGAGAGTGTGGTCGGAAAACTCAGACGTGAAGCTCTAAATAAACTAGATCATTCCTCCTTACATAATCTGTTGAATGAGATTACCGGACTTACCTTACGAGCAAAGCAGATCGAAATAGCAAATCATCTTTTAGATAATGCCAACAACCTTACAACGCAGCTTAACATGGGAGAAGGAAAGACATCGATGATTCTTCCTCTGATGACCTTAAGAGCTGTCTTCCAGCAGCATTGTCGACCACTCGTCATCTTTAAGAGAAGTTTGTTTCATATGCACTCTGAGGAACTCATCCACAAGCTAGGACTACTGGGAGTTAAATGTTTCCACTTTAAATCTCGTCGATGCTTTGCTTTAGAGAGTGAAATTATTGAATACCTTGAGACGATCCCTCGCCTCGTATTACTCATGATCCCTGAAGACAAGCAATCCTTCGAGATTCGCATGGCAGAGGGAAGACAAGCCAATACACTCAACGCAGACAAGTCGCAATCTTTCATCAATGAGAACACTCTCACAATCATCGATGAGAGTGACGATGTCTTACACCCGAGGAATCAGTTGATTTGGACTTACGGCACCAATGCTCCGATAGAAGACAGTTTATTACGATATCGTCTTCCTCAGATCATTCTCTCGAAGCTCAAGCTTCATGAACTCGGCGTGGGTGATGATTATCTGTTGTATGAAGATAACATTGATTATCCACAACTCTGCGATGACGTGACGCAGGAGTTATTTGTTCGGTTGTCAAGGTCTGACCTACTTATCTTCCAACGAACCCTCAGAGAGGTGATAAGCAACAAGAGTCTTCCTTCATCTCTTCCTGAATTGTGTGGATATGGAGGAGATTTATTGAAGCCATTCTTCTCTTTGATGAGGTTGTATGTCGGAGGTGAGACAAGCACTGGTGGCGGAGGATTGTTATTCAACTGCTTATCTAGTAAATGTCGTGTGAACTACGGCGCTGACCCAAAGAGAAGATCGAAGCTTGCTGTCCCATACCTCGCAAAGGATATTCCTTCCGATAATTCAGAGTTCGCGAATGTCGATAAGACCATCCTTCTCTCTTATTTGTATTACTACTCAGAGGGAATGCTCCTCGAAGACATTCAATCAACCTGGAAGAGAATCACGAAACCCGTCTATGACTCCTTTCTCATCGATGATCGTCTTCCTTACGAGTCAGTGAACTCTTATGTTCTGACGAGACAATATGATCATTGCTTTCGAAGAAATAAAGGGTTGATTAACTTCTGGTTAGAGACAATCGTCTTTCCGAAGTTTCTTAATCAATTTCCTTTGAAGAGATGCGCGTCTTCCTGGAATCTGATTAATCCTGATCGAGGTTTAAAGACTTGTGGATTCTCAGGAACCAATGGAATGATGTCACTTCAGCCGAACACCATCAGACAAGAAGATCTGTCTGAGAACCTTGCTACAAACCACCTCCTCGATAAACTGATTGAAAGACAATCGTTTCATCACTGTCCAATCACTCGAGACTATGACATCTCTGATGCACTGATCGAGCTCCAGGCAGATGTTGTGATTGACGTGGGTTCATTGATCATAGAAAACAATGAAACCTTCTCGAAGCAATGGCTGCAGAAGAGCACTGAGAAGAGAAGAGAAAGAGGGAAATCCGCTGTCCTTTTCTTTGATCAGCATAACCGTCGGTTGTGTTATGATTACAACACAGGGAAGATCGAGCCATACGAACTATCGAAGTTTAAAGATGGCGGAGAGTCACTGAACGGTTGTCTCGTCTATATTGATCAATCTCATTGCATTGGCACACATTATGACTTCCCTTCTCACTTCAGAGCAGTTGTCACACTGGGAAAGAATGTGACGAGAGATGCATTAGCTCAAGGCTGCATGCGAATGAGAAAGCTCGCTTCTGACGTTAATCCGCACACAATTACCTTCGTGACGAATGAGAAAATCTTCTCAAAGGTGAAGAGCTCTTGCGATGTGTTGAAGTATTGTTATGACTATACCAAAGAAGAATTGTTGAGATGGGGGAAGGTGAAGACAGCTCAACAACAGCATTATGAGCTAGGCATCCCACTAGTTTCTGAGAGCATTTCCATTCATGCGACTGTTGAGAATCTGCAAAGTGAGCAGGAGAAGGAGTTAGAGAAGGAGATCGAGGAAGAGCGAGCGATTGAAAGACCTCCTAAACTAGAGGCTAAGATGCATCAGAGATATCCTTATATCGATGAGATATTACAAGGACACTGTCCTGATCCAAGACAGTCTCACTTCAGACTCTTCTCTGCTGATGTGTATGTTAGTCGTGACTGGGAGACAGTGCACTTGACCAGTGAATCTAATGGTGAGTTATACAGGCGAATCCCTCGCTGGATTCTTTCCTTTGAAGATAGTTATTCCCTCGCGATCTCCTCCTATGAAGCTAGTTTATTGTATGGAAGAAAGACAGTGAAGAACCTTCACTGCATCAGCAATGTCTATCACAAAGATCAACACAATACCAATGATGACAGCATGTCCTCTTCGTTGAGATTATTCTTCTTGAATCTATTTTATCCGAGTAAAACTATTGAAACAGAGTTCTGTAGATTTATCGGACTTCGGCTGAACAGAAGGAAAGAAGAAGCGGAGGTAGAGGATAAAGAATATGACAATGTCCATGAGAATGAAGTAATTTCACTGAAATCATTAATCATCGAAAGAAAAGTCGAAGAATTTTATCATTTATCTCATTTGAAGCAATTATTAACCAAACGAAGAAGCAATTTCGAAGAATAATAATAATCCAGACATCAAACATGCTTTATATTCTCAGAGAGGAGGAAACAAAGGAAGCGAAAGAGAGTGAGGAGGATAAGATGAGGATGAGCGAGGGGCGGCTTTTTTAAAGAATATTATTATTACTTCACATGTAAAGGAATAGGAATATCTAACATCATCTCTTCTTTTTCAACTTGTTAATAATATTAAGCACACAAAAACACAGTTTAAGACATACGTACCAAATATCAAATCCAACAACATCGAGAAACAAACTTTCTAACAAAAAATATAGTTGTATATATTAGAAGTTTATATCAAAACCAAATATAAATACGAGAAGTAGAGAGAAAGAGAGAGTGCGGGGGGAGGAGAAAAAGAAACAAACAAACAAAGAGAAGCAGTAAGTGACAAGTGTTATCCTTCTATTAGCTTTCGATCGTCTCTCAAGGATATGATGATGATCTTGTGATAATAAGTAAAGAACAAAACAACTAACAATAACTTATAATAATAAATAATAGTAATCATCCATAACGCGATTCCAATATCATACCATTATTAGTATTATTAACATCATTATTACTATTATTGTTATAAATGACAAAGAAAACAACATTAAGATCGCTCCAACTAGCCTTTTAATACAAATAAAATATGTCTTTCTTTCTGTGGATTGTGAGTTGAGGACGAGAAGAAGAGGTGCTTGTCTATGTGTATATCATTTATCTGATAGGATCCTTCAGAACGAATGAATTCCTTCGAATGATTCCGATTCAGATAATAAACGAAAGAGAATGAGAGAAGGAGAAGAGAGCAGGGAACTGGAAAGAACAACAAAGAAACAAACCAAAAAAACAATACAAACAAAGACTAGTGAAAGCAAGGGAAAAAAAAGGGATTAATCATAATAATATAATACTATACATCATATATCATGCAGAAGAAACTGAATCTTCTCACATTATACCTCTTAGGCGAGTCTCATCAGAGTCAGATAAAGAGAGAGGAGGGGAAAACCAAACAAATTAGGCAATAATAGCTAAAGCCAATGACAACCCTTTACTACTAGTGAACATGAAATGAGTGAGTGAACGAATAAAAAAAGAGAAAGAAAGAAGAACAACTAACAAATACTAAAAAAACATCAAATAAATCCATGACGAAAGAGAAAGAAGGGGAACGAATCATTAAAATCATTTTGCAAAGAAACACGCTTACTACATATAAAAATGTGATATTATATTATATTGGGGATTCATTCTACGCGAAGAAACACTAAACAAAGAGAGTTAATTCCAGAGAGAAAGATGAATGACAAAGACAAAGACGAAGATGAAGAAATAGAACTAGACGATGTGCTAGCACATCAACATCTAATTGTTAATAATAATCATAATAATAATATTCATATTTATCAAGCATATCTTTTTGCTTTAATGAGTAAATGGATGAAGCACAGAGGAAGAAGATTCTTCAAAATTTGAAAATTGAAATGGTAGAAATTGTTGTTGTTGTTTGTTGGAAGGCATGTTCCAAGACTGTTGTTGTAGTTGTTGAGGTTGTTGATTAACATTGTAGCGGAGACCATCAAAAGATGACTCCAATAAGTGATTATTATTTCCTCCATCGAATGAAGAGGATTTACTGACGACACTCGATCCGCTGAAGAAGGAAAAGTCTTCAGAGATGGAAGATGGTGAAGCACGAGCAACTGGTTGTTGCTGGTATTGCTGGTAGTTCTGGGCTTGCATGACCTGAGCAGGTCTAGCATAGTCATAGCTCTCTCTTACAGGGGCAGGAGGAGAAGCGCTCTGAAAGTAAGTGGAGAACTGAGCCTTCTCTGCGTGAGGATTAAATTGAGGAGTGAAAGAAGCAGAGGCAGGAGCACGAGGTGGAAGATTTCGCTCGTAAGAGGAGAATTGAGGAGGAGAGTTTCTTCTCGCTTTCTCAGGTCGAGCAGAAGGCGGTGATGGTTGTAAGACAGCCTCTAAAGAGCGAGTCAAACAACTGTCATAGAGGACGCCATCCAACACAATCTGACGAATGGCAGAGGTTGCACGGATTGCTGCTTCTACGCCAGCGTCATTCAAGTAAAAGTGCACGAACCCATAGCCATGTTGACTGTGAGCATCTAAACAAGACTTCTTGATCGTCACATCATCCACCTCACCAAACTGAGAGAAGATGTTACGAATAGTCTCTTCGGTGATCAGTAAACGAGTCTAAGAGAACACAGAGAACGATGCGTGAGCGCGAGAGAAGAGACACGTCACTCATTGGACCTTACCTGTTGGGTCAAGTAGCTGAAGTGAACTTGAGCTGTTGTACTGTTACTGTCCTTAGTCTTTAGACGAGAACGATCGATCTCCTTCATCAAAGCGGCGATCTTAGCGGAGACAGGAGAAGTCTTGCGAGGATTCGCTAATCCAATTCTATGAGAAGATTCGTTAGAAAAGCTTCAAATCAATGTCATTTGAGACACTTACTTCACACGACGACCGAGTAAAACTGACCCGTAAAGGCGCATCGCGATAGGTAAGACGTTAATGTCAAGAAAGGTAATGAAACCATAGCCAAGACACTTGTTAGTCGTCTTACTACGCATCAGACGAATGGATTCAATCTCTCCACAACCCTGGAAGAATTGATACACATCCTGCTCTTGACAGAAACATGAAAGATCACCGAGGAACAATGATCTTTCCTCCTCAGAGTAATTGCCATTAGACTCATCAGAACTGATGGATGACATCGGGAAGATTTCCATACTTATCTATTACGCGAACGCTTGAAAGAAGACAACAAACAGAGAGTTGATTTGAATAAATTGTGAGTAGATCAGGCGAATCAATGCTATGAGCTTATCTCTCAACTGTCCTTCCTCCGGCATTATAGACGAGGTTCCCAACCTGCAAAACGGTAGAAGAACGATTCCCTCGTCAAATCCGAATAAAAACCTGCTAAAAGTGAAAGTAGTGCTCGATAGATTTGGTAGTGCACTAACACCTCACATCACCACATCGGAAAGCCATTTAAACAATTGTCTAATTCGTCTGATTTTGCGTGTTTGTGCATTTAGGAAGGAGGCTAGTTGCGTACTTTCATTTTCCTCACTCACCCAAAGTAAATGGTTTTGCGTCAAAATCGGTTTTTTCAATAACTTTTGATCCAGAAAATGTTATCAAATAATTTCAATTATGTATGATTCAATATCTAATTAAGAATAGATGAAGCAAAAAAGGATTGAAATTCACTCACTTTTGACCGAGTAATCATCAAAAGTTCATTAAAAAACCAAGAAAGTTCGAAGGCCTATAACTTTATGCAAATTGCTCTGTTTCTCATGAAACAAGTTTTTTATGAAAGGAAATTTAGAGTTATTTTCCAAGTACAAAAGGATTTGACTTATTACAGGTGATGCCAATGATACTCAACTTTCAAGAAAAGAGGGGTTTTCATGCTAAGTCGATTTACAGCCGTGTAACTTGTTGCCATTTGGTGATAAGAATCGGTGGACATTAACTGGGTATTCTACACGGATTTTGAGCCCTAAATTGTCAAATATGACAATCCTTCGCCTCTTAAATTCGTTAAATCAATCATGTAAATTTAGGTCATTTTTTGGAATGTCATAATGAGTCAAAAATTGCTCGTAAACCTCTGGAAATTCAGCGAAATAGGTTTCTTTACTCTTTACATAAAGAATACAATCTTCTGTGATGTCATATTTCTTTAACGCTTCCTCAAATTCCCTTCGAACACATTTACCACGATCTGCGTCTTATTCCTCTTTTGCCATCTTTGGATCATAAGTAACAACATCCAAGGTGAGTTATTGATTCCATCATTACTGAGCATTGTCATAATGACATTGGTGTAAAAAAGCGTCTTCGAATCAGCCTTTTGTTTACCTCCTTGTTTAGGTGAAAAAATAGTAACACCTGTTTTGGGTTTCTTGGAGCAATTAACATCGATTGAGTGAATCACCGATAGATGGAGATAGAATCTATTCTCTTTCTTCATTTTCGTAATGAATTTCATGTATTCTTGCTTTAATTGGTCGTTCGGTTTGGTAAATCCAGCTGTGTTAGTGATACAGCTCTTTTGGTTGTGCCCCAATCGCCGCAAAACGTTCCCTGCAGTCTTTTCATACACCAAAATGCTAAGAGTATAATTGATAAACTTTTGGACATCAGAATAGCCAATGGGACTGCTTTTAATATTTTGACCTGAAACCCAACTGCTTACTTTTGACATTTTCTCCCTCATTCAATGAGACAAGACCACCATCCTTTTTTACCAGAGATAAATCATGAGGTTTACTATGAATAGCGGCAATATGGTGATTATCTGTTGGCTTTGTCTTGGGAAATCCAGCTTTCCCCAAAAGTTGAGCAGTCACGTTTGATCATAGATTTCGGCCCCTCATTTTCGGATCCTGCTCAGCAAACACGATTTTCCTCTTCTTTACATCCTTTTGAATGTATGGTCAAAGTTTTGGCGATTGAAACGAAGTGGTTCTTGAGAATTCTTCAGAAATAAAATTTTGCAAAAGTGACGCAAAACCTATTTCCCCAGGTGACTTCAAATCATAGAGCTGACTTCTCTTCAGACTGAAAACAAACCTGTAGTTAGATATATATAGTCATGTCAGAGGACGGTGTTAAGAAATCATCCAATCCATTAGTCTCTTTGACTGCAGGATGTATTGCCGGAGCTGTTGAAGCCATTTCTGTATGGCCGATGGAGTATATTAAAACACAACTACAACTTCAGAAACTCGCTACTGCAGGTGGTCCGAAGCCTCCTTTTAATGGTATGATCGAGGGTCTTGTCTATACTGTCAAAACACATGGATTCTTCGCATTATATCGTGGATTAGGCGTGACTCTGGTAAGACACCTCGCTTCAACGGTATCGGCTCTTCTCTAACTTATTTCAATAGATTGGTTCCATTCCGAAAGCTGGAATTCGATTCGGTGGCAATGCTTATTTTAAGCAATTATTAGCTGATGATAAAGGGAAATTGACGATGTCCAAGCAGTTTCTCGCAGGAATGGGTGCAGGCACGGTAGAAGCTGTCTTCGCAGTGACTCCGATGGAAACCATCAAAACCAAACTAATCCAGACGAACCAGACGCTAGTCCCAGGGGTTAAATCTATTCTCCGAGAGAGTGGGATCCGCGGCATCTATCAGGGGCTAGTTGCGACTGTGCTCAAACAATCCTCGAATCAAGGACTCAGATTCATGTTCTTCAACAAGTACAAAGATATCATGACTGACAATGGAAAGAAGCCCTTGAATCCTCTAATGGCTCTGTTAGGTGGAATGATGGCGGGCTGTTTCAGTACTTTGGGTAATAATCCTTTCGATGTTGTCAAAACTCAAATGCAAGGAAAAGATGCAGCACAGTATAAGAACACACTTGATTGCTTCGTTAAAATCCTCAAAACAGAAGGATTGCGCGGGTATTATAAAGGTGTCATTCCTCGCATGGGACGAGTCGTTCCTGGCCAGGTGAGTAGTCGTACTGTACTTCGTTCATTCGTTTTTTGATTGACTGTCGATAGGGCGTGATCTTCATGAGCTTTGAGAGTATACAAGATGTTGTAGAGAAGAAATTCTTCAAGAAGAAGTAAATTATCGTGTGATACTGTAGCTCTTTACGGCTCACCCTTAATAAAAGCAACAACAATTTTGACACCAAATAACAGTTTTGGAGAGACAGTGAGTTACTATCTATTAAGAATATATATTAACAAAAGCATCTTATTCATCTTGTCACGAAATAATCGCAAGTAAGAATAATAATAATCCCTGTAACATAACTGCACAATCAATTCACAATCCTTCGATATTCCACATTTCAATATTAGGTCTTAGGTATCATTAGAGTTGAGCAGCCTCCACAGTTCGCCCAACCCAGGGTTCACTGGCATTCTTTCAATTGGAGGAAGATCTTTAAAATTAAAATTCCAGAAACTGAATATCATATTTGCAATTGAAGTAAAATCGGACGGGTGGTTACAAATGATGCTGAATTTGTTTCTATCTTTCTTTGAAAAGAAAGCATGAACGACGGAAAGAGATGCAGGGGGTAGTTCCTTTTCAAAAATCATATCATATCAATTGCAATTCACAAACGGAGAAAGATTATTCACTGCAAATTTATTTTGAAGTATTATCGTTTCCAGGACGAGGTGGACTGAACTTCTGGGGTTGGGCGAGTCGCATTGGCTGGTTGTTTGTATGGTATTGCTCTACAATGTTTTGAAAAGCTTGTAGCTGAAAAGGTTTCGGTAAAAACTCGTCTATTCCCATTTCATAAGCTTCACTAATCGTGATATCATCAGTCGTTGCACTCATTGCGATGATTAAATGATGTAAAGATCGAGAATAATGATTGGAAGAAGATTCAGGAGTTAGAGATCTTTCGATTTCTCGAATTCTTTTCGTTGCTTCTATTCCTGTCATTATTGGCATTTGAATATCCATTAATATTGCATCAAAGAGAGGAAGGGTTCTTCGGCGATTGAGGAAACTACTGCTTTGTAACTCAATAAATTTCTCAACTGCCTCTTGGCCATTCGTTGCCGTCGTTACAAGATATCCATTTTTCTCTAAAACGAGTCGTAGCATCTTCAATATCGGGATAGAGTCATCAACAACAAGCAAATGTTGCTTTGATGAGGACTCAGAAGAAGATGTTTCGCTCTCTTCTTCCTCTTTCTTTTCAGGTTCGCTAGGATTTCCAGGAGAAGAGAGAAAAGAAGTTTTCCGAATAATCCGTTGAGGAACTTCAGCAACTTTTCCAGAAGGTCCCTCATCCTTCAAAGGAATAAAATAACCACAACCTACACTGCTACTTGTACTGCGTAATCGCCGCAAGCATCGTTCATCTTCCATCAACCTGGTTTGGAGAGAATTAATGAAAGAATTACCAATGCTACTTCGGCTTCCACCGGATCTCGTCTTGACATCTGCCGACCCGAGAGTTGGGACATATGGAATGGTGAACCAGATTATGGTTCCGTGCTCCGCATCTGATTTCGAAACCACTCCATATCTTCCTTGTAAAGCTTCGATCCTCTTGGAAAGACAGTGGAGACCCAATCCAGATCCACCAATATCCTTCTTCTGAGTAAAATCAGGCTCTTGAAACACTGCAGTCACAAGATCTTCATCGGTAGGTTGGAAGGTAGGATCATTTTTCGGACTAAAGGCGATCGTATTCGCAATCCCAACTCCAAAGTCTTCGACTTCAAATCGAAGCATGTGATAAAAGGATTCGGACTCCTTAACTTCGGACACAACAGCACCCTTCTCGAAACTATTTGGAACAGGTTGATCCTCCAAGGACACCCGGACGAAACATTTTCCGTCATACGAGTACTTGACAGCATTCGAAATTAAACATAATAGATTGTCTTGTAGCCATTGCCGATCAGTGATAATAAAATCACTAATATTACAGTCAGTCTCTAACTCGACACAGACTTTTCCCAGCAAATCCTTCAGAGCCGACATTGGAGCTAATATGGTTTCCTTTAGGTTAATCTTCTCCGATACAGGACTGAGAGGAATGTGGTGGGAAATCTTCGTATAATCAGTGCACCGATTGATGGTCATAAGTAGGATATGATATGTTCCTACCAGGGAGTTGATCGTCGTCCTCATGAAGGTAATTCCTTCGAGGAAAGGCTGCTGTTGCTTCCCGCTTTCTTTTGGCACAAGACCCGTGGTAAGCTTTCCAAAGTCATTCATGGAGTCTCGAAGACTCTCGAATCCTTGAATAAAAGCTGATAAAGGAGATTTTAAATCATGTGCGACTGACGCAATTAACTGCCTCATTTCATTGCTCAGCTTCTCCGCCAGAGCTACTTCCTCCGAAGCTTGCTTTTTCATAATTTTGTAATATTTGGTCGTGTACAAGAATAATTCCATCGCTTGCAATCGATAAATTACCACAACACAGACCGTAAATAAGATATTTAGGACTACCCAGTCAGCAGCGACATATCCTCGAAGGTATATCGTGTAGGACAAAGTAAACGTAATCGCAATCGCCATGTTAATGAAGACATGTCCAATTGTCAGGAAAGGGAAAATAATATAAAAGATGAAAGGAAATGAAAGTATGATGAATGTAATATCAATAGGAATGCCACGAACAGCTTTTCCAGCAGAGCAGGAAAAAATATCTTCGAAGGAAAGAGAAGGGCAACTTTGAAGCGCGCGAAATAAGGCAACACACGATGTTGTTATTGTAAAGCCATAGGTCACAGAAGTTTCTGCACGAACAAACCATTTCTTGTAAATGGATTGTTGTGATTTCACAGGTACAGTGGATCTCGCATAAACAACCACCCAGAACAAAGCTACAGTAAAGAGAAACGACACAATTGCAAGGAAAATCAAGGGCAGGGTGTGGTAGTTATGGAAGAAAAATGTCCAAAAGGCGATGAAAGTGAACGTGACATACATCGCAATGATTGCAGCAAATATCGGAGAAGTACTAGCGACACGAAATAAATAAAATTGCTCGCGGTACTCCTCATCTCGAAATTCTAGAGTGGCACTAATGGTGTGGAAGAAGGTAAAACAATTTTTCACTGGTGGTTGCTTTTTCATGTCAAGATCTGATCCCATTGAATGGTTGATATACTGGGAAGGATCTCTACTCACAGCTTCATCAAATTCTCTCCGACCGCTGTCCCGTTGCTCCTCTATGTCCGAGAGCGAATCATTCTTCTTCTGTACACTTTGTAAAAGGGTTCGAACCATTTTTAAAAAAGTAATGAAAGCCGAAAGAATAATGCAAGATCAATTGCACCAATGATCATACATAGATATTGCATCGTAACCACTCATTCAAAGATATCAAGATAAGAAAAAAAAAAACTGAAAAAAGAAATGAAGAAAATGAGAGAAATCGAAGAAAAACGTATTCAAGATTCATCATCTTTTTCAGCAAGTGTGTGAAAAAAGACGATCGTATTTTACAGTGAGAAAACGACGAAGAAAACGAAGGCTCACGCATGCTACAATTGAAGGTTCAACTTTCGACAAGTAACAATAAGCAGTGAACAAGTGTCAAAAGAGCAGGAAAGATCATCGAATATCAACCACGACAAATCAGCTAGAAGGAAGGACTACTATGACTTCTTCCTTCCCTCCGCCACCTGTTTTCAGCTATCCTGGAGCGAATCAGGCTGGAGTTGAACGTTCAGGCATCTTTACTTTAGTTGATGTGTTTGATGAATTTCTTTTCACACCAGCGGAGAGAGATTTCGCTTTACAAAACCAATTTATACCACCACAACCTAGTAATGATGGTTTAGAAGAATATTATTATGATGATGACTCGGGGGAACGTTGTAATACTGATGAAGAAAGTGGGAAACCTAAAAAAAGAATTCGAAGTAGTATTAAAGAACTCCCTGTCCAACAGCAGTCTGAGAGAAGGTTTGAGAAATACTCTGGGTTAAATTGTTAATTTAATTCTCTAATTGTTGATTTTAGAGAACGCAATCGCGAACATGCCAAGAAATCTCGTGTTCGTAAGAAGTTTCTCCTAGATTCATTACAACACTCTGTACGCGCTTTAGAAGCAGAAAACGCGAAGTTACGGGCAGCGATCAAGGAACATCTCAAAGATGAAGCAGATTATCTCTTATCTGGATGTGCGAAGGGTGATACAGGTGTCTTAATCGCTCCTGACAGAGATCTCGGCACCAGAACACTCGATAATCCTGATTTCGCCTTGGTCAAAGCCCTACAAAATACGGAGCAAACTTTTCTTATCACTGATCCTGCCCTTCCTGATAATCCAATCGTGTATGCGAGTCAGGGTTTCTTGAAGCTCACTGGATATAGTCTGGAGGAAGTGCTTGGTAGGAATTGTCGGTTTCTTCAGGGTCCTGAAACCGATCCCAGAACAATTGAGAGAATTAGGAATGCTGTTGATAAAGGCGAAGATGTAACAGAAGTCATCTTAAACTATCGACGCGATGGTAGTCCCTTCTGGAATCAGTTATTCGTAGCAGGATTAAGCGACGCTGATGGAAATATTGTGAATTTCCTTGGAGTACAATGCCTGATAACTGAGTCCTATGCACGAGCATATCTTCAAAAACAAAATGCAAATCATTCGAAAGTGCAAGAATTTATAAACAATGAATATTGAAATGATTCGACATCTGGTTCGTTCTTGCTGTCTCCCTGTTCATTTATTAATCTTGCCTACCCGCCCTTGATCTGATAATCATATCAAAACACTATAATCCGACTCCTTCCACCTTTTCTCTTGTAAGTAAATAAGCTTAGCAATGAATCGCAATTCAATCAGAACAAATAGGGATGTATTTTTTAGTGTTAACCGAAGATTTTCATTATTTTTCTATCGCTGCTTATATTTTACTAAAACAATTCCAAACTACAAGCAAATAACAAAGGAAAGGAAAGATTTGCAAAGAAAAAGAAAATCAATTTAAAAGAGAACTAGTCGATTGCTACTAGTATTTTAGTGTGAGGCATTTATTATTCTTGTTTGTGGCTTGTGACAGAGAATACTCCATTTCTGTAGACAAATATGCAATGAGTCCATGTCAATACAACGGGCTGCGGTGTGAAGTGGTGGTAAATAAAATTATGATGCTTTAAGCAAAGCTCTCTTTGTAATACTCTCCAAAAATATTGATATAATGAATCTTATAAGCTGATTCGAACGGACTCTCCTTTCTTCGCTTTCATCGCAGGGCTCTTAGACGCACTAGAAGAGGGAGGTTGAAGAATTGTCTCTTTAGCTGGATGAGAGGGGGTCCCCGCCTCAATGTCAAAAGTCGACGATGATGATGAAGTCACACCGCTGTCTTTACTTGTCCTCTGACCAAAGCCCTTGGCCAAAGGAGGACGTAAAGAGTCTAAATAACGTTCTCTCATCAAACTCGCTGGTGCAGGTTTGTTCCCACTCATAATCTGACGAGATATTTTAATCGTCGCTTCGAGGAAGGAAGGCACAGCTAAGTCTTGCACATCTCCTCCATAAGGATCAATCATATGACGTCCGATCACTCTCAGTCCGATGACAAAGACAGAGTTCAATGCCACAATAAATGCTCCCAGTAAATCAGGAAACACTGAATCAGACACTGCGAAGTACGTGGCAATCGCATATGTCATGAGAATGAGATATGCTCCTGTCACAACGACTAGTAAATGCATGTAAGAGAAAGGGATGCTCTGATCAGAGCAATGGAACAAGTCAGCGAAGCCTCCTCTCACTAACAGGACCTCATTCGTCATCATTTGAAGTGTGATCATGTCCATCGGACGAGCTTTGTCGTTTCCTTCGCCTTCTGCTGCTTCTTCCCCTGTCTGTTGTCTCTTACTCGTCACAGCATTGCTCTCATCGAAATGAGAATAAATCATCTCAAACATCCACACAATCACCTCCACAGTGCACGAACTACCGCTCTTCAGACCGATTACATTCAATCTCTCCACCTCGCTCTCAGTCAGTAGATGGTATTTGTTGTTCAGAGGTTCGAACAGGTTCTTCGAGGTGTATGCGTCAGACAACCCCACATATCCCAACACATGAGTAGCATTCGCATAGCGAGTCAATCGAAGTGCTTCAGCAGGAGGAAGTACCTTCCTCGCAAATAAACTCAAGTTGACGATTCTCCCCTTGATTCTCATGGAGATGTCGTATTGAGTCATAAAGCGAGTATACGCCTGACTGACGAAGAAGACCAAGAAGAAGGACAAGAAGCCTCCAATAATCGATAAAATGGTCGTACTAATACCAGGGAGATCAGGTCCGAGGTTAATAATCTCATATCGTAGTAAAACTCGAATAATAATGTATTGGCAATTGATGAGCCATGTTTGGCGAGAAGTGAGTAAATGAGGGAGGATTGTCCCCATAAAGATTCGTAACATGCTCGTTTGATGGAAAATCCGAACTTCCTTGTTTAATTCCTTTCTTGTAAGATCAAGTTCATTCAAATCTTCAAATGTGCGATCTTCATCATTCTTCCCCAGATGGGTCGAGTACGAACTTTGTAATCTCATCATCTTATCAACCAAGATTCCAAATTTGATCAAGCACTAATAGAGAAGGAGTTTAGAATTGATTTAAATCGTTGAGTAATCCCTAGAATCTGTTGTAATCTAGTAATATCTTTCAGTTGTTGATCAATGTGAAATGTGACCAAACATGGTCAAAACCTCCAATTACACAATTCCCTATTCTACTACTTAAGCAATTCCTTAGTGTGGATACTCCACTTTATGAGTCATAGAGAACAGAGAACAGAGATCAGAGAATGAGTTTACAAGGCTTTCTGCATTCAACTTTCATCGGGAAAAATGATGAAGATCTCACTGTTGAAGATTTGAATCAACTTGATCTCACAAGAAAGGAATTAAACAAGGAAGTTCGAACTTTCCACCAATCTAACATGTTACGGAACTTCATGGGGTCGATTTTCCCTTCTTTGCTCACTTCTCGCCAAACATGGCTCATCAATTGCCAATACATTATTATTCGAGTTTTACTGCGGTATGAGATTATTAACCTCGGACCTGATCTCCCTGGTATTAGTACGACCATTTTATCGATCATTGGAGGCTTCTTGTC